>PVKA01047448.1:0-14327 GCA_004027165.1 Ctenomys sociabilis | reverse complement strand
AGGCAAGATCTGCACTAATGGTGGTTGGACAGGATATTATGTTGGCTGTTAGTGCTATGGTCATCCACTAGGTAAATAATTATTGAATCTTTGATATAATTCAGCTATAAAAAAACCTGTAAATATAATTTCATGTATGCACCTTGTACAGTACCAAAACGTTATGAAAACAGTTTGCAATGTATTAATTAATCGACTCTGTATGGTTAAGGTGTCTTGAAACTGTCTGATTGACATCTGTATTTTAATAAAATAAAAATAAATGGAAAAAAAAAAGGTAGACATAGATCTAAAGAATAGAACTGAAAAACCAGAAATAAGCCTCATATTTATGGTGAGTTTACTTGTTTGTTTGCTTGCTTTTGGCTTACAGGAGTAGGAACCAAGCCCAGGGAACACTGAGCCATATCCCCAGGCTACTTACTTAGGGTAGCATTTATTTGTGGGATCTTGGTAAGTTGCTTAATTGGCCTTTAAGCTGTGTTTTCTTTTTTCAGTGATCAATTTGCTGGGGTCATAGGCCTGTGTCACCAAGTTTGGCTATCCTCAGCTGACTTTTCATATGGGTTTTAATTCAGTTCAATGGGTAAAGCCTAACCTTTTCAACAAGTAGTGAAGAAATCCCTGAATAGCCACATGAAAATGAATGAATTAAGACTCTTGCCACATCACATACAAAACAAAGGAAAAATAAATCAGAGACGTAATATGAGTTAAATTATAAAACTCTGAGAAGAAAATATAGGAAATAAACCCTCATAATTTTGAATTATGAAATGTTTCTGAGATATGATATAAGAAGTATATGAGACAAAATAACAAAATATGTAACTCAACAGCATCAAAATTTTAAAGACATGGTTTTAAAAACACCACAAATGAAGTAAATATTTACTTCTAATAAGGAACTTTTGTTGAAAATATATAAAAATATTTTTACAACTTAACAATGAAAAGTCAAACAATCCAAAGGAAATGGGCAAATGAGTAAGACGTTCTCTAGAAAAGAAATAAATAATCAATAGAGGGCTCAGATCATCAATCATTACAGACATGTTGTGAAGAGGTAGAAAATCTAAAACTTTCACATCTTTGGGGTAGAAACAAAATGTGATATATCCAGATACATGGTTTTTCAACCCTAGGAAAGAAAGCGCTGATTCATGCTATAATATGGATAAATCTGGAAAACATGGTAAGTGAAACATAGAACATAAAAAGGTCACGTGATTTTTGATGACCTCTGCAAAATGAGCAAGGCCACAAGAGATGAGTGGGCTAATAATTACACAGTATTAGTGGGAAGAAGAAATCTAGAAGAGGGATGAATAGTTTCTAATTAGGAGGAGGAGGAGAGTTGATAAAAAAGTTTTAAACCTGGACAGTGGAAACAGTAGTACAACTCTGTAATTTTGAAACATCTGTTGATTTGTATTGTTCAAAGTGTGAAGTTCATGGTGGGTTAACTATTTCCCTACAGTGGGGTTTTAAAAATAAATGCAGCAATTTCAAAAATAGCATAAATTGTTGAAAATATCACAGGTTAACAATTAGCACAAAAGTTGACAATATTGACACAATTAAAATGTACTACTGTGTTCAAATGAAAACAACTTATTTAATTTATTGAGAATGTATTTGCTAATAATCCATACTTAATTGGATCCAGCATTTGTCTCAGGCTTCTTTCTACTTCTGAGATAGTTTCTAAGGTGAGGCAAAGAAAAGAGATGAACTTTCATTCATAAAATACTATCTCACATCAGCAGTTTTCTTAAATCAACAGGAACCTGGTGTCTAGTAGACCGGAAGCAACTTTGTTCCAGAGGAAGTGTGTGCCATGGATTCAGCAGCATGGGGCAGATAGACTTTGTTTTTATCTGTTTTCCTTTAAAACTGCCTGAGAAGTTGAAAGTAGCTGTCTCAGTTATCTTGCAGGGATAAAATACCTGACACCCAAAATGAAGGAAGGAAAGGTTCATGTAGCTCACAGTTGTGGTGATTTCTGTTGATCCACTGGCGCCAAGGCGGAGCAGCACGTGGCAGAGGGCAGTTGTTCATGGTGGTAGAAAGCCATAAAGAGCAAAGGGAGGAGCGGCAGCTGCAGCGTCTAGCCAGCCCCTCTTTCTTGCTTCCACGTTGAATGTGAAGACTGGAGCTCCTCTGAGGAAGCCAAAGTGTCCATCTTTCCTCAGTTCCCTTTTATATCCTTTAAGTGATGAGTCACCCTAGGGTAGGGGGTGGAATTGCTGAGCCCATTTTGTTAAGCTTTTAACTTAAGTTGACACAATCTATCAACCACTATGGTAGCCATTAACATGATTGCCCAGCTTCTCCAGCAAAGTCGTTCGTCTTCAACTATAGAAGAAAAATTTGACCTCCAAAATTGCTAGTTTCTATTTGTAAGCATATTCACACCTGGATTTGCATATATCCTCTTCAGACCCCTCACTGATGCAAATTACTCTCAAGAAGTTGAGCTAAATTCTCTAGAATACTTCATCTGATAGACCCTGTAGTAAATTCTTGAATATTCTTCTGGGAAATCAAATCATAGAAATGTCTTATTTATTTCCTTAGAAACTTGCAAAAGTGATGACATCGTTCAATGTACATTCTATTTGACTTCTGAATAATATCTCTATGTCTCTGCCAGAAAAATTACAAAAAAATCAAGCTTAAGAGATACTTCATTGCTCTAACAAAATTTGAGCATCTGCTAGCTCTTCTTAGACATTTTGATAATTTTTATTTGTGAATAATTTTCTTAAGAGCTTTGTTTGTCTTTGCATTTTTCATAATAACTTAGGAAGTCTGAATTTGTTGTATTTAAAATCTATAAAATCTATTCACACACTGAGTGGACACTATGGCTAAAGATAGTATAGAGCTTTATTTTTCAGGGTGTGATTCAAGAATAAATGAATTTAATGTTTAAGCATATCACCAGGAGTCATGCTTAATACTTGAAATTCAAAAGGAAAATTGCCTTAATGTGTTAGACAAATAAGGGAAGCAGAATAGTTTTTCTCCCACATTTATGTTAGTAAAATGTAGGGTCATACAAACAATTGCCTTTAGTATACATTATTACATGTTAAAATCCATCTGGAAACAAACAAACCCTGAAAAGTCATAAAGGCTGTTTTACAGTGCCTACTGTATACCTGAGGCTATCCCAAATGCACTGATTCAAAGTTAGTATTTGCTGCTCACAATGTCTCTTTCGGGTAAGATTGAAGTGTTAGAGGTCTCAGTCTTCCCATTTAACTGAGGAAGCAGACCAAGACTTCATTACCATTGCACAAATGAAGTTATTGAACACATCCGTTATTTCATGTACTGATTTTCTATGCTGAAAATGTTGAATATCTGTCTTGTTAGCCGCGTCAAGTATAGAGTACATTGTCATTCATTGTGATCATACTCATATGGTAGATGTCCTGAACTTATTCCTCTGGCAACTAGAATTTGTATCTTTGACCAAACAGCTCTCCAGGATCTGCCCAGATCAGCCTTTGGGAGTCACCACTCTATTCTGTATAGGTTCTATTCTTTGATTCCACATATCTGGGGGTCATGTATCCTTTATGTTTCTGTACTGGACATACAGTCTTCTAGAGGTGTCTACATGCTGGTGGAAATGACAAGGTTTCCTTTCTTTCTATGGCTGATAATATATATATATATATATACATACATATATATATATATATATATATATATATATATATATATCACATTTTCTTCATCCATTTACAAATTGAGAAATATAAGTATTTAATGTTGTCTCCTGTGAATAATGCTGTAATGAATTTTGGAAAGTGGATATCTCTTATACATGAGATTAATCTATAACTAAAGAGTAATACTCCATAAAGCCATTATTCTCCATCTCCTTGATGTACTTGATATATTACATGTGCCATAACTGTCCTCTATACTTTCTTCTCCCCCACAAATTGTGTCCTAACCACCATTTTCCATGTCATTCTATGTGAGGTTGTTTTTGGCTCTTCTGTTTATAATGCTTGAGCCAATTTATTTTCATAATAAATTTCTTGTCCTGGAATTGGCACAAATAAAGAGATTTACTTTAATGACAAGATTTATTCAACTTCTGGGCCTAGAGATACAGAAGATGAGAATATCTTATAGATGAGCAGAGACAGTGGGAAATGCAAAACCTAGTTTCCTGCACTCCTAGTTTTCTTTTAAACTTTCCCAGTGCTGAGACAAGAGGTGAAAAACTTCAGTTGGGAGGAGGAGAGGCTCATTTGGCTTGTGTTTTGAGTGGCTCCTGTTCGTGCATGGTTGACAGCATGGCAGGAGGGTTTGATCAGAGGAAAGCTGCTCTCATCAGAGGCAGGAAGCAGAGCCAAAGAAGGAGTCCAGAGGGAGATGAGCCCACACCACGGTGACTGGCCGCTTCAGCCCAGACCCTGCTCCCTGTCTGCAAGCCAGCTGTACTGCTTCCACAATATAACCTTCCCCGAGCCCCACTTCTGAGTGCATGAGGCTCTTGGGAGATGTCTAGGTAATCCATAACAACACTGCTTTCCCACTGATGAGATAAAATAATGAAGCACGATCACTTTAGGGAGGACAGGTTTCAGTCTGTGGTTGGCTGGCCCCTGGGTAGAAGCTTCTCCATCGTTTATACACAAAAAGGCATGCTGAAAAAAAGCCACTCACTTCTCGGGAGCTGGGAGGTGTAGTATGGGGACAGAGCGCTGCAGAGTAAAGGGCCAGGAGCCAAATGGAGTCATCCAGGTAATGCAGCCATAAGCCTTTCAGACACTGAGAAGTGCGCTGTAGGAATTTCTCAGACCAACCATATTGACAGCAAAGATTAATCATTGCAGTTCCTATTGCTGTTTGGAAATATTATTCTCCCTCGTAGATATAGCATCTGAATTTTCAGAAAGCCAATAACTTGCTCATGGTGCTATATTAAAATGACTTTTAGTCCACATTAAGATGCTTATATGGAAACCATGAATACTGATACCTTAAAGAACTCAACTTTCTTTTGTACTTGATCAATCTCTGGAAGCATGCACGCTCATCAAAAATATCTATACAATATCCTCAACCCATAATAGCATGACTGGAAATAATATCTACTATGTGCTAGAGTTTTACTGGAAGGCATTATTCCCAGTTACAGAAATAAAACTGATTTTAGAAAATCATGAATGACTTGTTCAGGTTTTCCTACCTAGAAAGAAGAAAAATTTGAGTACCTGGTTTTGGATTTAAAAGTCTCTGCTGACTTGATTATGCATGCAACAAATTAGTGATTGTAGAAGAAAATAAAATGCTAATGTTGGACTCTGTCTTCAGAATCATTTAGTTCATTTTCAGTGACAAACTTAGCAGCCAGAAGGGATAAATAGCTTGTCCACAGTCATATGACAAATCAATGGATCTGGGAAAATTATGATCAGACATCAATCCAAGTATTTCTTTTTCAAGTTTATGAGATGTCTGTATTTTGTCTTACAAACTTCATGTCTTCAACAACGACGCCAGATTCCTCAAGGGAAGGGTTGTTTCTTGAACTGTGCTAGATCTTTCCCTTCTAGGCTCTTTTCCATTGTTCCATTGTTAATGTCTAGGAAATGACATGAACAGCACAAGCTGTGTTGAGTCTTTGGATGTCTTGTTTGCTATCCTTCTCCATTGCTTATACACAGAAGGCCATTGGGGTGTTCTGTGCATTATAGGCGGTGGCAGTAGCAATGATCCTCATCCTTATGACTACCAAAGCCATCTTTGACTAAGGCCAAGTGTCTCTTATTTGTGGAAGAGAGGTGTAGGGGTCCTCCTTCAATTGGGAATCACTGCTTTCAGTTCAAAAATTGTTCATAAATGTTCGACTGGCTTTTTTCTAACTCTCAGTGCTTTGGCAACTCTGTCACTATCTTATAGAATATACTCAGGGATACCAAGAACAGAAGAGGTTAATCGACCCATATATTCCCTTCTACTTAGCAGATACTACCACAAAGTTAAATTCATAGACATTTTTGGGTAATAGCAACTATCTCTAACAATCTTTTAATAAATCTAGAATTCCTCAGTTTATATGTTCCAATACCTCTCATACTGGAAATATTAGTGAATTGTGCAAGGTCAGAATTTCATTATATCTTTTCCAGGTGAGGAACCTGAGGCCAAGATGGATGAATGAGTTGGTTCATACAGGAAACTCTATAGTTGTTCAATTATTGAATATTCTGATGTGGTACCAAAAAAAGCAGAGAATATATACTTCTTGTTATTTTTTTAGTTCACATCTCTGTCCCAGAATATAGTACAATGCATATGCATAATAGGTACCCCAGAATTAGTGAAGGGAGGAAAAAGGCAGGGAAGAAGGAAAATTAGTATTCAAAACCACATCTGCGTCATTTCCAGATTAACCCTCTTTAAGTACTTCTTTGCCATCTTGCCTTACACACCTCTGAGGTCAGCTGACCAACCTAGACTGAAGGGGCCACTTGTAATTAGTGAAAGTTCAAGAGTAGGAGAGACGGAAGTAAGTGAAAAGAAGAAAGCTAGGTGCCCTCCACTTGGTCTGACAGCCAAGTAGCTTACACAGCCTGCTCCATGGAGGACTTCCAAATCCAGAGGGAATCGTCATTTGAATATGGAAGGAGAGGAATCTCATTCAAACTGTGGCTGGCCTCACCACAAACCTTTAACTGCAATTCCAAAGCTAGATAGTTGTGTCTCATTTCATTAGGATTTCATGTTAACCTTGGTGGGGATATCTGCAGAGGCTCTGCCTTCTAGATCTCCTTGATCTCAAACTGTTGCTTGCACATGGGTTTCTCCATCTTCCTTTCTGAAAGATTCTCACTGCTGCTTGATCCAGCTGTTCACACGACATGCTGGTAGCAGCATGCCTGGCAGGCTTTTTCTCACAAAGTCTGTCCTCTTTATGGCCTTTCCAGCTGATTGCCTGCTGTAAAGGTCACCCAAACTTCAGAATCGAGAGAACAAAAATGCCTACAGGTATGAATCTTGCAGGGTCAGGTCAAAATTAGTGGAATATAAAGCATAGTTATGACATTTGAAGCTTCACATAAACATATAAAAATGACAATAGGAGCAGGAACATTTTGGGTGATTTTCTTAAAATGCTTAACACCAGCAAACCACTGCTGAAGACCACTGCATCATCTGGTCAACCAAGGACCATGAGAGGACTCCAGTGTTGGTTCTAGTGTTTTTTAGGTACTCACATAAACCCTCACACAAATGAGAGTAGAATTTTAATGGGATCAAGTCAAGTGATCTCAAGCTTAAGAAAAGAATTTGTTGACCTATGCAACTGAAAAGTCTTGGGATTTTGTAATAGGAAGATATAGGCACCTAATAATGCTATGAGTAATCTCCCTGTGCTCTCTGTTCAGAAAACACCTCTCCCCCAAACTCCCTATCAGTTTTCCCAGAAAGAACTCCAAGTACCTGTGGGAGAAAAGTCCTTCCTGGCACATATGATGGGAGTTAGAGGGACTGGTCTGTGCTTCACAAAGCATACTCTGGGGTGGAGACTTTGGGAGGCCTGGATTGACTGCCCTCTCATGCTACAAAGGAGGTTTTTGAAGGACTCTCTTCAGCTGCTCATTCCAAATGAGAAGCTGAGCAGAGGAGTTGGACCTCCTAGCTCTTCATGAGGATGATGCAAACTGTGGTACATCTGTCCAGGCTATTCCTTTCAAACATTTTCTTCACTTTTGTTATCCAAAGTAGGGTTTACTCTCTGATTGTTCTTCACTGTTGTTTTTACACCAGAGTTAGAACTCATTTTTCACTAGATTCTTTACCCCTGGGCCCACTTGCTTAGGAATAGTAGGTGTCTTTTTATTAGATCTACTGGTTTCTTTGACAGTGAAAGAAAATTCAACAAAAAATCTGCACTTAAGATTTGGTACTTACTTCTTTGTTGTATCATGTTATCAGGTATGAAGAAAAATAACTGATTGATGTTCTTTTTCTCTAATCTTTCAGGTCAATAGAACTATAACAGAATTATCAGAAAACCTTCTATTAATAATAAATGAGTGCCACACATTCCAGATTTTGCAACTTAATGTCACTTTATTTTCTTTATTATTGGGCATACAGTTTGTATTTAGATGTATCACTTTCAGTCATAGGTTTACTAAACATCTATGGCCTAACTAGAAGTTTAGAAATAGTTGCAAGTTTGCAAAGCAGATTAAGGATTAATCACATTTTATAGTCAGAAAAAGTGAATGGAAAATGTGGAAACAGAACTTCTACAAACAGAAAAGGGGAAAAGCTTGAAGGGAGAGAGAAGAAGGGGAAAATAATTAAGGTAGGTCATGTGCAGGCACAAATTCCTTATGAAGAATGTCATCATTATATATGGAAACATCTACTGAGAAAACATAAAATGTTTAAAATTGAAGTTGTTCAGGCAAGGCCTTGGAGATCACAATAAAGAAAGGAAATGGGATTCATTGGCCTTCCGACTCTGGTCTCATCTGACCCAACTCTTGGGACACCACATGATTTATTTATGAGGCCTTGATGTTCTTTGTCACTTGTACAAGATGTCTTGCAGTTGACTAGGTTTTGTTAAAACAACTAAGTGAAGGCCCTCTTACATAAGAGGTGAGAGGTGGGTTTTGTGTAAAACTTCAGAATACTGTTTCTCTAAAACTCTAGGCCTGTATCTTGAATTTTTCACCCCAATTTTTCCATTGTCTCACTTTAGGTAGAATAATTAGTGAATTAACATGATCAGTACAATCATACAGTATCAAAATCTATGAGAGGCTAAAATCAAACTTGAGTCCCTTCGTTGCTCTCCTCTTTTACAAAAGAAAGATTCATTCATTCTTTGGCATCTAGGAGAAAGTAGAATAACCCCGGAGTGACTGCTTAAAACTATGATGCTTCTTTAGGTTCTGATTTCACAGGTCACAATTTGGTGGATAAGAATGAGAATCATGAGGTTACAAAGACACGACCCAACGATTATGAAAAACTCTTACCTAGGAACTCAGAATAACTTGATTTTTTTGCTAGATATCTCTCTTCAGTCAAACTGAAGTTTTGTCATTGTAGTTTACAGGTGCGGGATCAGATGGAAAATCATTGTGCTAAAAACAGAAAAAATTAAGTGCTAACATCAGCAGAGTTCTCAGGCTTGTATGACTACATTTTTCCTGCAAAAATTTTAACAGTGGGGGGCTGGGGAGGTAGCTCAGTTGAATAAGTGCTTGACTGGCAAGTGCAAGGGCCTGAGTTCAATCCCTGGCTCCGCAAAAAAAAAAAAAAAAAAAAAAAAAAAATTAACAGTACCCACATTTATGTCCTCAATTTCTTCCATTATTCAGAAACTCAAGATGGAGTTCAACTGTCCTCAACTACAAGCCTATACACATAATAATCACTGTGAAAATAATAATGTACATAGACATAGATAGGTATACTTCTATTGATCATATATTTATTCAACTTTGAGAAATGTCAATGAGACAGTTTCACAACTGATTACTGGTACATTTTTAGGAATTAATACATTGCATATTATTGTCATAGTAGTTATTCATTGTACAGGATGCAGACATGATATCCTGTCTCAAACACTATTATAACGAACCTCTCTATTTGTTGAATTAAGAGAATGGAGCTATATACCTATCCTATTTTGCGTATAAAGATACAAAAGGGTCATTCATTTCTATCCCACTTTTTCGTTAGTTTTGTCAGAGATGAGCATTTCCTTGTCATTTAAAAATTGCAAGTGCTTGAAGTCAGCAGTATCTCCCAATATAGTCCAGTAGTCCATAATAGTAGTGGGTTTTCCATAAGACTGGCAATGTCCAAAGTTGTTGACTTGAGTTTCTTACAGCTCAGCATATTAATGTGGCTTTACTTTTTGTACTTTGTTTTCATACTTTTCTGCTGGATGTGATCATTTATTAGTAAGAAGAGAAAAGCAAGTAATTTAGCCAAAGGTAATTTAAATTGTTTCATCCTTCAGGAAAGATCATTCTGGTTCAGTTGTGAGCTCCCTATCATTTTATTGAGCTCGATTTTGTTTAACCTGGTCTCTCAGTGCTATGGTTTACATTTAAATGTCTCCCAAGGCTTATGTATTCATAAATCAGGCTCTGGCAGGGTGATCAGATCACAGAAGCATGATACTCATCAGTTATTGAGTCCACGGATGAACTCATAGCTAAATAGGCTGTTGAGGATGGGAAGCAAAGCCTCATGGGAGGGTGGTAAGTCAGCAGGGGCATGGCCTGGAAGCCCTATCTCCTTCCTCCCTCTCTTGTGTGCTCTTTCTTTGTCCTGCTGCAGACAAGAACTGGCTCTCCTCTGCCTGCCTCTCTGCCATGTCATCACCCTGCCTCAGCTCTAGCTGGAAATGAAACCCCTGCCAACTGAGAGCCGAAATAAAGCTTTCTTCCTTAGTTGTATGTGTCAGTTGTTGTGTCTTTCCAAAGAGAAAGTAACTAAGACACCAAGAAATGTATCTATTTTCAAATTTACCATTTCTAGGTCATGTACAGAACAAGAAATAAAAGTGGGCAATTGGGCAAGCTTAGCCAAGCACAGGGACCGTGGTTCGAGCCCTGGCACCAAATACTGCACCATACTCAGCTAGCCAGAGTCTGGGCGTAGTGGCATGCACCTGTAATCCCATCACTGGAGGCTGAAAACAGAAGGATCATTATAAGTCTGAGCTTCATAATGAGACTCAGCAACAGCTGAATACATAAAAAAGAGCAGTAAGCATAGGATATCTTTCCTCTCATCAACAGTCAAGTACATGTAAAATAAAATGGTTGTCTTTTTCTAAATAATAAATAAGAATAACAAACATTGTAGTAGGGACTTGGAGAAGCAGTACTCTCATTTATGAATGATAAGGAGCATGGTGTGCTTATGTGTATAACAGTCTTAATTTTTTTCATGTACTTTGACTCAACAATTCCTTTTGTAGTGAAGTATTACAGAGGAGAGCAAACAGTAACCTCAGACTGACTTCCAAAGCGCAGCCCACTCGAGAAGCTTGTCATGATGGAATGCTCAGGAGGAGAGCATCCCTGGAAGTGGCTCTGGTCAAGTGCTCAACCAGACCTAAGCAACCACAGGGCTGGACCCAATTATAGCAGAAAATCAGTGTAGGTCCCTGATCACAATAATATAGCAAATGCTACCACATGACTTGGTCCAATACAGAGCTGTGCAACACGGAAATCTAAATTTCAAAGCCTTAGCGAAGAATTTTGACAGGAACATCGTCACTAGTCGTGTCATTCTGGGCCATTGGTTTCACTTCAACTTATGCTTCCCAGCTATTGGCAAATGGTGCTGCTAATGATAATGATCATGATACAACTTTACACATAATGAACATTTATCAGCATCATAAATTCCTTATTTTCCATTGGCACCATGTTCTGAGACTTTTTAAAAGCCAGCAGATACTTTCCTCTTGTCTAACCTCATTCCTTATACTTGTACTTAAAAGTGTTTCTACATATTTTGGTCTTGTTTTTAGCAACAAAACGAATTCTGTACAAAGTGCACTGTGAGGGTGGGCCAAAAGTCTACTTCTATGGACACAGTTGTCTCAGTCCTGCAGTATTTGTGGCAGGTACTGCATAGCTTTATTTTCTTTGGTTTTTCTTTCATGCTTGCCCATGGTTTCTGTTCTCTTCATAACATGCAGAATACAATACTCTGCTTTTATGAGAAATATGGGTCCTTTCCTAATCAGGATGGCTGTGTAGACAGTGTGGTGTACAGACACTGTGGCTCTTCAATATTTCATAGTCTAATCAGGACATAGAAACATTTCCTTAGCTCCTGTATAGATGCCAAAAATGTCAAAATGCCCACACTCCCAAACTCTTATATAGACTCGATGAAAACACCAACAACATACTTCCCAGAAAACACTTCCCTAAAATTCATATAGTCATAAAAGACCTTGAATAGCAAAAATAATTTAGACCAATCAGAGCAAATCACCCAGTAGAGGAATACCATGCTTTAAGCTATACCATAAAGCAATGGAGATTAAAAACCACAACCAAAAAAAACCTACATGGTACTAGAACAAAAATAGACATGTAGATCAAAAGCATAGAATATAAGATACAGAAGTTTCCCAAGACATGTTCAACTATATGATATTTGAGAAAGCGACCAAAAACATATGTTGCAGGAAGAACAGCCTATACAATCCATGGTGTTGGGACAACCAAGTATCAGTTTGTAGAAAATGAAACCTTATCCTTATGTTTTAACATGTAAGAAGTTAAAATTAAAATGGACAAAAGATCTATTAAAATGGAAACATTAAATATTCTAGATGATAAAATAGGTTAATACTTCAAGACATGGTTGTAGGAAAGGATTTTTTTAAATGCTTTTAAGAGCTTCAGCTGCATAAGAAACAAGCAAAAATCAACAAATGGGATCATATTAGACTAAAAAATTTCTGTATAACACAATGTGAAGAGAAAACTTAGAAAATGGGAAAATATTTTGCCATCTATTACTCAGATAGAATAATGTCTAGAATACATAACAAAACTAAAAAAAAAATCTAAATTTAAAGAACCAGTCAAGGGCCAGGGAGATAGCTCAGTAGAATAAGCACTTGCCTCGCAAGCACAAGGCCCTGAGTTCAGCGCCTGGTACTACAAAAAAAAAAAAAAAAAAAAAAAAAAAAAAAAAAAAAAAAAAAAAAAAAAAAAAAAAAAAAAAAAAAAAAAAAAAAAAAAAAAAAAAAAAAAAAAAAAAAAAAAAAAAAAAAAAAAAAAAAAAAAAAAAAAAAAAAAAAAAAAAAAAACAAACAGT
This sequence comes from Ctenomys sociabilis, assembly GCA_004027165.1. Lineage (NCBI taxonomy): Eukaryota > Metazoa > Chordata > Mammalia > Rodentia > Ctenomyidae > Ctenomys > Ctenomys sociabilis. Next base: position 1,460 of record PVKA01047448.1, on the reverse strand, counting down.
CAAGACATGGTCTAAAGAAATGAGCAGATACTTTACAAAAGAGGAAATATAAATGATTAACAAAGGTGTGAAAAAAAATATTCAACATCTCTGGGGCATTAGAGAAATGGAAATTAAAACAACAGCAAGATTCCATTTTACCTCAGAATAACAGGCAAACATTAAGAAATGCTGGCATGGCTGTGGGGAAAAGGGAATCCTCCAGCATTGTTGGTGGGAATATAAACTAGTACAACTGTTATGCAGCCAGTATGGAGAGTTCTCAAATAATTAAAGTAGAAATTCCATACAACCCAGCTAATCCTCTGCTAGGTATCTTCCCCCCAAAGCTTTAGTCATTACACTAGAGCCATACATGGGCACTAGTGTATATAACAGCACAATTCTTAATAGCTAAATCCTGGAAGCAGGCTGTAGACCCATCAGTATACGATTGGATAAAGAAGATTTGCTATCTATATACAATGGAACACTATGCTGCTATAAAGAATGACAAATTTGGGCTGGGCAGATAACTCGGAATCTAAGCACCTGCCTGACAAGCACAAAGACCAGAATTTGATTGTAGTACCACATGCTGTGCCAGCCCACATTATGCCAGCTACTGAAATCTGGTGTGGTGGTGCATTCTTGTAATCCTAGCACTGGGGAGGCTGAGGCAGGGGCGAGGCCCCGTATCAAATACATACATATGTAAAAGATTAAAAAAAGAATGACAAATTTGTAAGAAAATTGATACACCTGAAAATGCAATATTCAATGATACAAATCAGATACACAAGCATAAATATTTATGGAATCTCTTATTGGAGTGTAGCAGAGTACAAACAAAGAAAATGGTACTGAATGGTTAGAAAAAGACAAGGGAGCAGACCTTGTTCAGTGGGAAAGTGACCCAAGGGAACAAGGATGAGCGCGGAGGATTGGGGGAGGGGAAATGAGAGGCCTAACGGTGTGTCCCACACAGAGCCCTAAGACCTGCACTTAATTTAAAACTCATGTCAACAAGTATGAAAAAGGCAACAGCAGAAGCAGAGGAGGAGAGGCGACAGGAAAAAGCAAAAACAAAACAATCTGTAATAAGTACATGTAAGCACAATGAGTGAAAATTGCATGAAGCACAAACATGTACTACTAAAATACAAGAAAAGATTAGAAAAAAGGGATAAAAATCTTTCATAGTCTAAGCAATTAATGTGTCTCCTTAGGAAACAGAAGAAAGCAGAAAGAGGATAGAGGGCAAAGACCTCCTCCCCCTTCCCTGTAAAGTGTTCTCCAACCTAAGACAGTTTAATGATTTTTTTGTTTATTTATCTTGAGGCAAAATCAGTAAATATTCAGTAGAAACAATGGCACTGAATTTGAATTGGGACCCAGTCCCCACCTGGCTTCTCTGTGTGATGCTGGATAGCCGCAGCTTTGAGTCGCAGCCCCTGTTTTTTTTTTTTTTTTTTTTTTTT
>PVKA01047447.1:0-14327 GCA_004027165.1 Ctenomys sociabilis | reverse complement strand
AAAACTCTATATATTAATTTTAAACTAAGGTAGGTTAACATTTGAAAGGGGTTGGGAGGGCCAGTAAGATAGTTTAGTGAACTAAGTCCCTGCTTAAGCAAGCGCAGAGATCAGGGTTCGATTTTCTGATACCACATGCTGTGCTGGTCCTGCCCCTGGATGCGCTGAGCCCTAGACTGAATCTGGGTGTGGTGGTGCACATCTGTAATCCCAGGGCTGGGGAGTCCAGAAACAAGGAGGATCACTACTGTCTGAGCTACGTAGTAAGACCCGGTACCAAATACATTAGAAAAATAATTAACTAAATAAAAGGGGTTAGAAAAAAGAAAAGGAAGAAGAGATTAGAAGACTGGAGGTCAAAGGGGGATCATGCTAACTGGTACAGAAGACTGGAGAGAGAAGGAAGAGGTAAAGAAGAACAGAATAGACCACCACCCACAAACAGGCTAAAATCCACATTCATACTCATGTAAAAACATGATGAATAATGGAGAAAAAAATCCAAAAATCCTAAACCACCAAAAATGTGAGTGTGTGAGAGACAGAGATGAAGGGAAAGCACAACAGTAAGAGCAAGAGAGCGAGACTGAATGTATGAGCGAGAGTGAGAATCAGTCTACTTCCATGCTTGTTGTATAGAGACAGAGTCCTGATCCATGTTGACTTATTGCAAACCCAAAGTAGTTTTTTGGTGGGGTAATGCACAATCTCAGTGAGCCTACATCTTCTGGCCAAGATCAGACTCTTTCAGCCTACAGTCATCAGGACACCTTCCACAGGCCTGAGTCCAGCTGGGAACCACTAGACTGAGCCAGCAGCCACTCCTTGACTTTTAATTTCAGCTGGCCCCTCTGCAAGAGGGCACCCAGTCACTCTCTTGTGTGGAATGACTGAGCCCTCAGCACTCACCACCAGCTAGTGCAGTTCTTCAGGTCCACTCCTTTAAAATTTATTTTTGAGACAAGGTCTCACTGAATTGCTCAGACTTCAAACTTCCAATCTTTCTAACTATGCCTGAGTAGCTGATATTCAGAGGTGCACCACCATGCTCCACTTCACTAGGCTTAAAAAAAAAACAAAAAAACAAACTTAAGTCAATTGCAATGGTAAAATATTTTCAGAGATGCCACATTTCAAAATCATGTAGTTCTCATGTTTATTGTGACCGGCAAGGTGAAGATGCTAGTCAGGAACTAAATCATCCAACACAGGACATGGAATTCTAAGTCTGTGTGAAAGGGATGTCCCAGAATGGCAGCTAGAGAGCAGGCCTTCAAAGTTAAGAGACTTAAATAGGACAGGGATAGGGCCAGCCAAATAGTTTAGCAGATTAAAGCACCTGCTTCGGCAGACATAGGGGTCGGGGGTTCGATTCCTGGCCTGGCATGCCGGCCCATCCCCTGGAGCATGCTGAGATGGTGAATGGGACTGAGCAAGGTGGGGTACGCCTGTAATCCTAGCACTTGACAGGCTGAGGACAGGAGAATCACTAGGAGTCCGATCTGTGTGTTGAGACCCTGTACGGAATATAAAAAAAAAAAAAAATAAAAAAAATAGGAGTGATGGTTCTGGGGACATGGGCACATCACGTCAGACATTAGCCAAGTGCAAATACAAGGGAATTGTGAACTCCAGGCAGGAGCTGTCCCACAGGAAACAGTATACTGACTGGCTATGCTGCAGCAACACATACTTGCATGACACACACTAGTACACAAACACATGGGATTTAAATGAAACAAATATAATAGAATGTTAAGCATCAGAAGAGAATTTCAAGATTTCTCAGTTGAGAATTGGATGTTGAAAGCTTTTTTGAAAAGAGCAAACAGGATAGCTCCATGCTTTTACCTCTAAATGCACTGAAAGCCCAGCTGTGAGATTTTTAACCTTGGCAACACCTAACATTTGTACTGTGATGCTTCAGGGGGTAGATTTTAAGTAACACTAGTCTGTCATGCATGGTGGCTCACGCCTGTTATCTAAGCATTCAGAAGACTGAGGCAGGAAGAACCCAGTGACCTGAGATGCAAAGCTCAGTTCAAGACCAGCCTGGACTACACAGTACAACTGCCTCAAAACTCAAGACAGATAATCTAAGATGTGGCATCAAAAATTATCTCTGGGTAGTGCCAAATATTTGCTGGAGAGAGAACTACCCCAGCTGGGAACCAGTGCTTCATACTTCAGTGTTTCTATCACAAGTTTCTTGTACAACCACACCTCAGCTACCAGAGAGAAATTTAACACAATCTTTATACTTTATGGAATCTCCCCTTCACACTTGTTTTGTCAAATGCAAATGATTCAACTATTTTCCTTTTGAAAAGACTTCAAAGAATCTTTCTTTTGAAGTCTAGGACCACAAAGTCCATTTATTATGTGTCTTGTTTTTTAACCTGGAAGGGCATGTTGCATCTGCTTCCTTTTTCCTCACTCCTGTATTTCTTTTATGGTGCTGGAGGCCAAATCTGGGACCTCTGCACTGAGCTGCATTACTAGTCCCTTGAGAGAGGATCTCACTCATGTTGGGCCTGAACTTGCAATCCTGCCTCAGTCCTGGGATTATAGGGATACACCACCACACCCAGCAACTTTGTCTTTCGTATCACTTAACATCTTTTCAGAATGCAGGTCCTTCCCTTAACACAAAAAGGGACTGTTTTATTTTGCGGAACTGGGGATTGAACTCAGGCCCTTGTGCTTGCTAGGGAAGCACTTATTCCACTGAGCCAACTCTCAGGCCCAAAAAGGGAATATTTAAAAACAAACAAACAAAAGACAAAAACTGAGAACAGCCCAAAGCTCCAAACACTTATTTCATCTACCATATTAGGAAGAGTGTGTATTTGTTACAACAGGTGAATGGCACATTAATGTTAGTACTTTAGTCTCAATTCCCTCATTTTTACTGAATGTGCCAAGACCCCACACTATATGCTGTCACAGTGGTTTCCTCACATACGCTGTTACAAAGCCCCTGTTGTTGATGCTCTCAGATTTGTTTCTGATGATCCTGACAGTCTCAGGAGTGCAGGCAGGGTCTTTAGTGGAGTACCTCTCTGCCGAGATCCTGGCTTCCCATGACTGGGCTGGGCTTTGCTTTGGGAGGCACAGGTATCACGTGGCAGATACATCTCAGTGCGACTGGCGATGCCTTCTATGCTGATGTGCACTGCCACTGTTAAGCTTGGTGGTACAGTTCAGCTGGCCTTTATCAGACTTCACTGCGAAGTAACTCCTGTCCCTGCTAAGACCAAGTTCTTCAAAGGAAGTGATGCCACACAGCCCATGCTTCGGCAACAGGAGCCACGTATGTCCTTCCCTCCTTGCCCCAAGAAAATCATCTCTCTTGTAGATTTCTATTGTTTAAACATGAAAATTTCTTCGCAGTGAATTTATCTGCAGTTCCTCCGGATTGAAGCTGTGCACCTGCAGCTCTATCTTTAGATGATGTTTTTTTCCTAGTTAGCAGAGCCAGAGGTGCACTGGTCATCTGTCCTTACTGGTGCTGGCGACTTGGTAGGTGTGGTCTGATATCTCCACAGTACTTGTAGAAAGTATTTTCTTGCTGTTAATACCCTATCTAAAGGGAAACACTTACAAAAAAAAGAAACCCAAGCAAATATTCTGATCACCAAAACTTCACTCCAGATTCAGCATCCAGAACTCCTGTGTAGCCTTTTTCCAACCTGAGCATTGCCTCCATATTTGTCAGTCAGCATTCTCCTGTGAGTCGCTTTTTCCTCTTTACCTATTTCCTGTGGCTATGAACTCATGGCCAACAACTTTTCAATGTATAAATTCAGTATGATCATTCTTTTTTTTTTTTTGGTGGAGCTTGGGATTGAACTCAGGCAGTTGCTCTTGCCAAGGAAGCGCTTATTCCATTAAGCCATCTCCCTGGCCCCTCAGTATGATCTTATTTGGGGGACCCAAACCGTCCCAGACTGAAGCAGTGGAAACCCTTGTAAGCCATCTCATGTGTCACTCACACACCTCTCTTATCTAAATTACTAATTTGGTGGTTTTGAAATAGGGTTTTACTGTGTAGTATAGGTTGGCCTCCAACTCCCAGGAACTCTCCTGCCTCAGCCTCCCAAGTGCTAGATTATGGGCTTGCACCCCATCCCCCTGCTTTACTTTTAGCAATTCCATTACTTTTTGGAATATAAGGACATTTCAGATTTATCCTAAAATCATCCGTATCTTGGGCATGGAATCCACAAGACCTCTGGTTTTTTGTCTTTTTGAGAAAGGGTCTCACTATGCAGTTCAGGCTGGCCTTAAGCTCACTTTGTAGCTCAGGCTGGTCTTGAACTCACAACAATCCTCCTGCCTCAGCCTCCCAAGTGCTGGGATTACAGGCCTGCGCCACCACGCCTGGCTCACTTTCTTTTTTGAAGACTTCTGGTTTTTGTCTCTTCCTTGCCATCAGAGCATCTTTGTTTGTGGGCTCTTTCACTGGATAGAGGATAGTAGGTACACTTTTTAGGAAATCATGGATTCACATTTCTATCTGCACTGAATTTTTAACTCTCTAAATCCTGTATTTGCCTTTTTCCAAAGTATGTTGTCCCTCAACAAAAAGCTATTTGTATAATCCTTAAACTTTTCCTGTACTGGGGAGTGAATGTGGAGCCTTTGCCCTGAGCTATGTCCCCAGTACACCCCACCCCCAATCTGAGAGGGTCTGATGAAATTCTTCTGGATGAGCTTGAATTTCCAATTTTCTTGCCCCAGAGTGTTATGTGCCACGTGCCTGGCTACAATGTTTACACATTTAAATAGTAAAAGCAGCATTACACACATAACTATACAAAGCAGTTTAGGCTTTGTAGTCCTTTCTGCCCAAATTATGAGTTCAGGCATTATTTGATTACTTCTGCCTCCTCTAATGCAGTCATGTTATTTACTTTATTTATTTTTTTGGTCTTTTTGAGACAGGCTCTTGCCAAGTTGCAACCATCCTCAGCTTTCCTTCACAAAATGCCATACACTACATCTTTCTGTCGCTTTAGAATGGAAATGTAGACATCTAGTTTCTAAAGCTTTATAATTATAAATCTGCTGCAGTAAACTTATCCTTAGCACTTTAAAATATGTGATATATGCCTATCGTGCACGTTCTCAGAGGCCTGACTGCTGGATAGAAGGATATGTGCATATGTATTTTCTTTTTTTTTTTTGGTGGTACCAGGGATCACACTTACTGCACTCAGCTATCTCCCCCTCCTGTCCCCTGACTTAAAAAAATTTAAAATTATGGTACAGAGTCTTAACTCTGTAGCTCAGCAGTGGGGCTGGCACAGCATGCGGTGCTGGAGATCAAAACCAGTCCTTGGGCTTGCCAGGCTGGTGCTTAGACCACTGAGCTATTTTTTTTTTTTTTTTTTTTTGTCTTTTTGAGACAGGGTCTCACTATGCAGTTCAGGCTGGCCTTAAACTCACTTTGTAGCTCAGGCTGGTCTCAAACTCACAACAATCCTCCTGCCTCAGCCTCCCAAGTGCTGGGATTACAGGCCTGTGCCACCACGCCTGGCTACCACTGAGCTATTTTGTACTTCTGTTAGATGTTACCAAATGCAGCTAGGGATACAGCTCAGTGGCATAAGCGATTGCCTGGTATTACCAGATACACTTTCGAAGACCAGCTGCATTTTACCAGCAATACAGAGCTCCAGTGTTCAAAATTTTGAAAAGTGGTATATCAGCATAGTCTTTTAATTTCATATTTGGAAATGTCAAGCTTCAGGCATGATGGAAATGAACCATAGTGAACTGCATATTCAGATGCTCTGTCTCCATTTACTTTATTCTCTTTAAATGTACTGTTTTTCTGAACTACCCGAGTGCAAGTTGAAAGAATTTCCTAAGGATAAAAGCACTGTCATAACTATGGTGTAGTTATCACCTTCAAGGGATTTAACATTAACATACTCTTTTCTAATTTGTCATCCATCTACATTCCAACTGACTCAAGAGCACCTGTAGGGAGGGCTGGCCAGATAGCTCAGTAGATTTAAGTACTTGCTTAGGCAGATGCAGGGAAGTGGGGATTCAATTCCTGGCATGCTGTGCCTTGGGAGGCTGCAAATATGAGAATCACAACCAGTCTGATCTGTGTAGTAAGACCTTGTACTAAAAATACATACAAAACAAAACACAAAAAACTCAGTATTTCATGTTTTCAGTCCATGATTACATACTGTATTTTTAATTTTCCACAACTTAGATTTTTAGATCATGTACTTCCACAAAAGCTGCCTAAATGGTGATATGGCCTCAGCACTGTATACAGAGCAGCATGAGGTATCTACTTGCACCTCACCGGTAATGGTAGCTTTGATCATTCTGTCAAGGTCGGGGGGGGGGGGGGCTGCCCATTAGCTCAGTTGTTTAAGTGCCTGCTTAAGTGAAGGTAGTCAGCCTCAGCATACTGTGGTTCGATCCCCAGATTCTCATGCTTTACCCTAGACCTACCCTTAAGACATTCTGAGCCAAAGAAAAGAAAGAAAAAAAAAAAAAAAATGTCAGTCAGGGTCTAGTAGTAGTCCACTGCATACTTACCATATTTTTTCTGTTAGCTAATAAACAATCTTGGGGACTTAATTAAAATGTGTGATTGTTCTCACTGAAATCCACTCCACCCTAATTTAGTATGTAAACACCTCTTGCTAAGCCCAACATTCCCATGATGGACCACAAATGCTCTCCCAACTCCAGCACTGTCCTAGTCAGCAGGAAATCCTACCATGGTTCCTTTCACCTACCTATATGGTTCATTATTCGTGTGGATAATTTTCACCTCTAATGATTTGTCACTGTCTTTGAGGCTCAAATTATCCTTTATATGGCCATATTTCCTCTTGAACTGGCTCCTTCTTTTTCATATGTTCTCATCCCCTTTAGGGGTAGCTTCTATATTCTGACATATAAACATTTCAGACTTATTCCACACTGCTACAGCCCTAAAATTAATTTCCCTAAGGTACACTAGTTTTTCACAGTACATAGATTTTCATAGTAGAGCGCTGGCATTAAAAGCCCAAGATGTGGGTGCACAATGTAACATCCGTTTACATATATATATATATATATATATATTTTTTTTTTTTGGTGGAACCAGGGATTGAACTCAGGGCCCTGCGCTTGCCAGGGAGGCACTTATTCTACTAAGCCATATCTCTGGCCCCTATGGGTACACAATGTAATGCAGGTTTATATTCAGCTTTTTAAAAACATCTGTGTGTGATTATTACCCCTGGTCTTTTCTCTATGGTTTTCATTTATACCCTTCACCCCCATAGATTTTTGCAGTAGAAATTAATCCTAAATTTAGGATTAATTTATCTCACCTTTATCTATCTCTATGAGGCAAATTTTGTTTCTGTTCACTAAGTTTTATGGATGAAGTTAAAGTCTTTATGTAGCAAAATTTATTGCGTTGGCGCTGGGAACCTAACTTAGGGTCTTATATATTGTAAGCATACTCTACCACTGAACTCTTCATAAACTAAAAGTATTTTTTTCTATTGCTAAATCATGATCTAGAAATATTCACCCACATTTTCCCCTGGTACTTAGGAGTTTGGTTTTGTATCTCTGACCTATGTGGCAGTTTTTTCTTATGAATAGCACTAAGCTTAAGTACAATTATCATTGTTTGTTATTTTTAGAACCAGGGTCTTGCTGTGTAGCTCAAGCTGGCCTCAAATTCACAGTGATATTCCTGCTGCAGTCTCTCCAGGGCTGGGATTACAAGTGACAACACACCCAGCTTAATATTATGTTCCTGCAATGGCTATCTAGTTGTTGCAATATCCTTTACTAAAAGGTCCACTTTGGACCACCCAAATAGCTCAATGGATTAAAGCACCTGCTTAGGCAGGTGCTGGGGCAATTTCAGGCCTGAGTGCAGGTCTTGCCCTCGGGGCATACGGAGACAGCAACTGAGACTGGGCGTGGTGGCACATGTCTGTAATCCCAGCTTGTGTAAGGCTAAACTAGAGGCAGATCACTAAGAGTTTGATCTATGTAGTGAGACCCTGTACTAAAATACAATACAAAACAAAAAACAAACAAAAAACCACTATTTTGGACTATTTTGCTGAAGTCACACACCTACAATATTTAAATGGCAATGGAATACCCATCTCTGACAAAACTAAACAAAAAAATGGGACATAATGAAGGACAATTTTTAACTGTTTATACAAAACAGGGCAGATACACAGCTACTTTCTCTTAATTCAGTGAGAGGAAAGATTTGTACTAATACTGCTTGGACAGGATATCATGTCTGTATCTTGTACTATGGATAACCACTATGAAGACAACAGTATGCAATGTATTAGTTATTGAAACTGTCCCAGCAATCGGTTTTGAAACTGTCTCATTGCTATTTGTTTCTCAATATAATAAAATGAAAAGTCCACCTAACCCTCGGATTTGGGATTATTGAGTTTTCATGTAGTGTTCATTTCTCCTTACACTAATGTCTCAATAACAGATACACCACGAGAAATAGCATGGTAAATGGGTTTTGTCATGGGTTAAGCATCACAGTGTACTTACTCAAGGGCATGAATTACCACATGTAGCAGCCCACTACTCTGCCAAGTCCTCCCTGGCCAGAAATTTTTCTTTACCATCAATTTATGTAGCTTCCAAAAGTTCTTCAGATGCCTTCATGCCAGCGCTAATGGACTCACTACTGCTTCACACTACGTAACACAAAATAGTTCAACTGCTTACACCACTCAGAGGAAGCATGAAGTTTAACAGTGTCCTCAGACCAAGTTTTTCTTTGAACATCACAAATTTGCTTTGGTTGTCACAGTGTGGTGTGCAGAGGGCTATGCTGCCAGGTCTAGTCTTCAATATCTAGTGGAGAAATCCCTGCTCAAATTTAGTCTTATTGCCTCAGCGAAGTAGATCTTGGTTTGTCCTCATTCTTCAAACTCTGGCCATGGTGGAACGGGACATGCTGGGATGGTGAGCAGTAACCACCACTAATTTTCCACCTTTACTCGTTTCATTTCCAGGCCATTCACTCTCTTCAGCAGTGGATGGTAGGGGCCACAATGAGCAAACATGACATTAACTCAAGTGCACAGTGTGTAATAGGATGAAGAGACAGAGTGGACACAAGATGTATAAGGCTGCTACTGCAGCCAACAGGGCTCACTGCCTCACTAAGCTGGCAGGGTACACACTAAAACCGTGATGGAAATATACACATAAAGCAGTCACATTTACTGTCAAGTTGTAAGTGCTACATAGAACTGTGTATGTACAGTAGGTCTGTTTACACCAGGATCACCATAAGCACATTATCAGGTTGTGGTACCATACTGTGCTGCTAAAGCTACATCAATAGAAAGCATGAGTTTTTCAGTACCGCTATCATGTACTGGGACCACTGTTGTAAACATGGTTCACTCTTGATTCAAACAGTCACACGGCTAAGCTGTTGCTCAGTGGCAGAGACAAAGCCTGCCAAGTGAGCCCTGGGTGCAACTTCCACCTCCACACAAAGAAACAAATCAAGTCTAAACAAAAATCCTCACCTTCCTATGAGGCATGTGGTAGTATCTTTCTGTGTTCTCCTGCCATGTGTCAATTGTTTCTTTTTTGATAATTATAGAGCCTTTCTAGGATATTTTGATATCTGCTAAGACTAGTATCAGCTCCAAAATTTTCTAATGCTCTTGATATTTTTCCTTATTTTCCTAAATAAGTTTTTATTAGCATTTATAAAATAACAAATTTTATAATTACACAGCAATAGACGTGTATGTTACAGGGTCTCACTACACAGATGGGACTCACAGATTCTCCTGTTTTGAGCCTTCCAAGCACTGGGACTACAGGTGTGCGCCACCATGCCCAAAAAGAAATTTTTTTGGGGGGGTCTCAATCACCCTCTTAGCACACCCTAGAGGTGAGGGCAGCATGGGACACTGGGGATTGGACCCCAGTCCTTGGTGCTTTGGTCTGCTGAGTTATTTGGCCAGTCCTCTCAGGATTATATTTTTAATGCCATTAAGTATAAATTAAATGCTACAGTAACACCAGCATACAAAAGACTCATTTAATTTCTTTTCCCATTCTCTTAAAATTTAATTGTTTGAGACAGGGTCTTGAAATATGGTTCAGGCTGGTTTTTGAAGCATATAGCTAGCTCAGGCAAACCTCAAACTCATGGCAATCCTCTTGCCTCAGCCTCCCAAGTGCTGACATTACAAGTGTGTGCCACCACATTTGGCTAACTAGTTAAAGTTTTGGTGGAACCGGGGATTGAACTCAGGCCCTTGTGCTTGCTAGGGCGGCGCTTATTCTACTGTGCCATCTCCCTGCCTCCCTATTCCCTCTCCAAATTCTTTTTAAACTGGGGTTTCATCAAGTTTATTAAAAGTTAGAAAGACATGACAATATGTTAAAATGCTAATCAAGTACAAGGTCTACCTGTTCTGTCTTTCAAAAACGTTTAATTTGCTTCTCCCAGTTTTTAGTTTTTTCCCCCCACACACTGAGGAATGAACTTCTCAGAACCTCTGCATCAAGTCAACATCTCTAGTCGTTTAAAATTTTTTTTTAATTTAGGACAGGGTGTACAGAGTCTCAATGCGTAGACAGGACTTGTAGTGATCCTCCTGTTTAGTACTGGGATTATAGGCGCATGCTACCAAGCCCAGTCTCAATTACTGGCCCAACACTCCCTGGGGATTAAGCTCCTGGCCCCCGAATCTGCCTAAGCAGGTGCTTTAATCTGCTGAGCTATTTGGCCAGCCCTTCTTTTTTCAAATTCTGAGACAAGGTCAACTAATCCCTAAAATGCCTGGGCTGAACCTTGCATCTTGCCTTGGCCTCTCAGAATACTGAGATTACCAACATGTGCCACCATGTTGTTAACAGTTCTTGCTAAAAAAGGGAATGCTTAAGAGTTAAAGGGGCTTTCCTCTTGTAAATTTGATTTTATCTTTTGCTGTTACCAACTGGCTTTTTATTTTTATGCATACAAAATTATTTTGTTCCAGCTCAGTTGTCAGTTTTTAGGGATAGGGTTTCAATATGTAACAGACTGGCCTTGAACTCACAGTGCTCCTCTTGCGTCAGCCTCTCAGCGCTGGGATCACAAGCGTGTGCCACCATGCCTGACCACTGAACTATTTAGAGATAATTCTCCCATTGCTTTTTTTTTTTGGTACTATGGATCAAATTCAGGGCCTTGTGCTTGCCAAGCAGGCTTACACTACGGAGCTATCTCCCCAGTCTGCCATTAAGTTAAAAAAAAAAGTATTTAACTAGCTTGGACTCATAGTGATCCTCTTATCTTACCCTCACCAATGCTAGAATTACAGGTGTGTACCACTATGTCCAGTCTCGGTGAAGGGCATGGCGTGGAACCCTGGAGATTGAACCCGGGTCCTTGTGCTTGCCAAGCAGGTATGTAGACCTCTGAGCTATCTCCCCAGCCTTCCCATTAACTTTTTAAGGCTTTTCAGATAATGTTATCAACCAAGTAAATTTTACTTCTTATTTTTCCATTATTATGCCTGTAATTGTTTTTTATCTGTATGGGCTCAAGGGCATCCCTCTTTGTGCCTGATATTTCTACTAATGAAGATGTTAGTTTTGGCCACAGTTCAGGGGGGCCAGTCTGGTATGTGGGTTGGATTCCTAATGAGGGTGGGTCAGGGGAGGGATATATATATGATGACAATGGCACTAGGATTAGGGTACTTATTTATTGAAGTGAAAGGATATCTACTCTTTTCTCAAGTTTTAATTTCATCAGTTTTTCAGGCCTTAAATCTTGCCTTCTGGACCTATTAATATGATAAACTATGTAAGTTTCCAAATATCAAATCATCGTTCCATCCTTAGTATTAATGTGTTTATTAAGTTATATTTCCTTAACATAACTTAATGAGTTTGCATAGTATTTGTTATGCAGTGTTTTGTCATATTAAGTAATGTTTCCTTGTAATTTTCATTTCTTTGAGTTGTCAAGTTTAGAAAAATCATTTCTCCTTTATAATAATTTTTTTTATACTTGCTCTATTTTCATGCATTGTGGAATAGCTATTCTTTCAGGTCAAATTGGCTTCCTTCTTTTTTTTCTTAGAGTAGTTGGTATAGGGTATCATGAAACAGCTCATAGTGATCCTGTTTTCAGCTTCCCCAGTTCTGGGCTTACAGGCGTGTGCCACCATGCCTGGCCTTGGTGCTAGGGACCTGAACTTGCTGAAGCAGGAACATAGTCTGCTGAACTATCTTGCTGACCTTTTTTCTTTTCTCAATTTGGTTAAATTAACTAGTATTCTGTGAATTTTCACCCAAAGATACAGGACACTCATCAATTACATACACATTTTTTGTATTAATTTCTACTTTTATCTTTATTAGTTCTTTTTCTGTGTTTAAATTTTTTAGACTATTGTTTCCATTTCCAAGAATTTATTTTCATTGATACAGATGTTTAGGGCTATGAATTTTCCTCTGTTTACTGCACTGAACATATTCCACAAAGCATAATGTCATTGTTTTTAGCAATTCTGCTATCTTCTCGAATTTCCATTTGGCCCCGTTAAGCTGTTTAAAACTGGGGCACACTCTGAAATGTTTACCAGGAGAGGACTTCTCTACAATCAAAAGCCCCTTTGTGCCTTTCCTAGTCAATCCTTAACTTTCCAGAGCTTTCCCAGCTTCTGTGACAACAGGGCGAGATTCCCTTACCTACACTGCTTTATACCAGGTTAAGTTTCAGTGTTTTTGAATCTATTCCTAAACCTTTAATTGCTGGATCATATGATACAGGTGAACATGCCTCATCTGAAAAGTATGAAATTTTAAGTGTTTCATTTCAGATTTTGAATATTTGCATCTATCTTATATATCTATCCATCCATTCATCTTGGATGGACCCAGGACTAATTACAGAATACATTTGGGTTTCATTTATACCTGTGCTTGTACTGGCTCAGCACATGATGCCCAATGGGAATTTCTCCCTTGTAGCCTCAGGTTTGTGCTCAAAGAGTTTTTGAACACTAGAGCACTTCAGATCCTGGACTTCCAGATTAAGGAAGTTCAAGTCATCTTTAACATCATATGTAAGTGGTAAAAGATGTATTAATATTTTTCCATCTAATTTCTTTCACTCTGCATACTATATTTGAGATTTACATGTTACTAGTGTATGTAAAATAGTTCATGGCTTTTATTGCTATGACACCTCAACATACCACTTAACTCTTACTCTGTTCAGTTTTAACAATCATGAATAACATTGCCATGAACATTTCACACGATTTTCTGTGAACACAATAGTAGTCCTGTTTTATTTTTTTTGGTGAGGGAAATGTTCCAGGTACCCCAGTGGATTCCTGGTATCAAGAATATATAGATTTCTTTTTTGCTTTGTATTTTCCTGATAAGCAGTAAGATACTAACAATACAATCTTATCCAACTTTACTCATCATTCTATAACGCTACAAGTTCTCTATGGGGGGATGAAGCAAGTGCCTGATATGGACTTACGGCCTCATATAAGGTTGTTTGAACACAAGTGCTATGATGCCTTGCTAGTCAACTTGATAACACAAAGGGCTAATATGGAACAAGTGGGTATACAACGTGGACAAGCTGGACAGAAGTGATGCAAGACTCAGGCAGAGCACAGGGAGATGCCTTGGACTAACAAATTGTCTTCTCCAACTGTATATGCTATATGCACGTGACCAAAAAGTACAAAATAAGAATTAACATTCTCTGTGATGACTGGAGTAAGGAGGTAGGATCCAGTTAGCTCTTTTCCTTCCACTACCAGATGAAAAGCACAGCTGGGCTAGTGATAAATCCAAATTTCTACATTTCTGTGACCAATTTCTGCTTCTATCTCTGTTAAGTTCCTAGATGATATATTACTTGGATTTCAGTATCCCTTTCTTCTAAATAAAGAAAACACCACTTACCACACAGGAAGGATGTATGATAAAATAAAATAGTTCACATGAATGGACTCTCAGTTCTTCAGAAGAAAGTTAGGACTCCTTAAGTATGAACCTGAAGAGCTAATTAAAAATAAGATGGCCATGTCAAAATTATGAAACACACAGTGGCCTAGAATGTATGTAAGATCACTATTATTGGGAGTAATTTTTTAAAAGAAGTAATTGATAATGGTATCTTACTCTTTTTTTTTTTGGTGAAGATTAAACTCAGGGCTTGTGCATGCTAGCACATGCTGCACTGATGAGGCAAACTCCCAAACCAAGTCAATTTTCAAACCCAAATTACAGAAATTATACTCAAGCTA
>PVKA01047446.1:0-14328 GCA_004027165.1 Ctenomys sociabilis | reverse complement strand
GCGGGCAGGGCGGGGCGCGGCGCGGCGGGCCGAGGGGTGCGTCCGTGTGTGCGGGGCGAGCGAGCGCCCGGGCCGGGGCGGGCTGGAGTCGCGCAGCGGACGGGCGGAGCCTGCTCTGCCGCCCGCCTGGCTCTTTGTGCGCGCCCCTGGCTGCTGCGCCCCGCGCTGCCCCGGACCCGCGCGTCCTGTGCGGGCCCGGACCGCCCCGCCTGGGGCTCCGTGCGGCCGGCCGGCACCTCCTGAGGGGCCTCCTGCCGGGCCGCGCTGCGGACTCCGCGCTCTTGAGGCTGGGGGTGTGTCCGAGGCTGTCTGTGAATCCGTTGAGGGCCCTGCCGCGTGTTTCCCTCCAGATCGCTCGTTCGAGTGGGTCTCCTTTGCTTCGGGTCTCTGCCTCAGGTCTCCGTCCCTGTGAGTGCTTTTCACAAAGTGTCTGCTCCTGTGTTGTCTCTGTTTCGTGGTCTGTCTCTAGATCTGACTGGTTCTAGTCCTTGTTTATCCCTGGGCTGGGGTCCTAGACTCCAAGAGCGCTCACCCCTCCTTTGTGCTGCTTCTGCCTCCCTTCGCCCTCCCGATGGGGCAGCCTGGGGATGGAGAGCAACCTACCTGGAGAGGGTCACCAGGAACTGCGGAGGCCTGGGCCAGCTGACCCAGCAGATGCCCAACCTCCCACCTGCTTTGGTCTGGCAACTGTGGCCACCCACATTCCAGCAGGCATTCATTAGCTCCCCCGAGCAGCAGGGGTGGGGCCTGCAAACCAGCTCTCAGCGCAGGCCGGCCCGAGTGGGTGGGGGTCCTTAGGTGTCCTGGGAAGGTTCAGAGCATCTAGAGACACTGCTTGCCCCCGATTTAGGGAACGAGTGCTGTGTCAGGGAGGCCAGAGGAGTAAATTTGGGGGCCCAGGGAAACCAACCATGCCCCTTTGGGTGAGACCCGGGTAGGGGAATTTGAGAGAAGCCGGGGTGATCCGCAACAACAACCAGGGTATTCGAGGTTGTGCTTCTCTACACAGAGGTGTGTGGTTTGTGGGGCCATCGCCGCCCCTCACCTCCCACACACACACTGGACAGGGCTCTGAGTGTGAATTGGGGGAGCCTGAGCCTCACTCATGCGGATCCAGCTCCTAGGCCCCCACTCTGCCCCGCATCGTGCCTCTGGCTCCCCAATCCCCAGTGTAAAGGACAATGGAGAGTGGAGCTTTGGAGGGGTGGTGTTATAAACCTCTTCTTTCAGCTTGCTTTTCTCGGGAACAGCAACGCCAAACATGCCAACCACAGATCTGTCCTCCTGGGAACTGTGAGAAGCACCCCGAGCTCTGCTTGTTGATGTAGGGTGCTGGGCTGGTGGCTTTCCCTCTCTGGGCTACCTCCGTCTGCCTGATAAATGCTCATTCTTGAAGATCTAGGAGGGGATCCATTACTACCAGGTAGAATGGGAACTCCAGAAGGGCAGAGATTGCCTGTTTTGTTCCCTGGGTTTTGTTCCAGCACTGGCACAGTGCCTGGCACTCTATTAATATTTGTGAAATGAATGAATCTGTTACTTGGCAATTCCTGGATCACCATAGAAATACTCTTCTTTATGTACTTCGAGGAACATAAATAAGACGTGTTGAAACCTTTCAGAGGACCTTTTCTAGATTTTGTATTTGGGTTTTTTTTTTTTTTTTTTTTTTTTTTTTTTTTTTTTTTTTTTTTTTTTTTTTTTTTTTTTTTTTTTTTTTTTTTTTTTTTTTTTTTGAGACAGGGTCTTGCTAAGTCGTTCAGACTGCCTTTAAAGTTACTGTGTAGTCCAGGCTGGTCTCAAACTCTCAACGATCCTCCTGCCTCAGCCTCCCCAGTGATGGAATTACTCGTGTGCACCACTACATCTGGCCAAAAAAACCCCAAAAACCTCTGTTAATAAGCAAATAATCACACAGGACAGAAGAAAGAAGTTCGCATCTCCTCATACCTGGTCCTCTCCCCACAGGTGAACCTGCTGGTCGTTGGTCCCATACTCATTCTCTAATACTGGTAGGAGCGAGTAGATTTGTGGAGCACTTGCTGCTAGGTCCCAGCTGCTCCTGTAAGCCCTTTTCCATGAATTAAGTCACTGACCCTTCATGAGGGCCCTAAGCTGGAACTTGCCAAGAGCTCTAGAGGGACTGGGGTCCCAGCATCCCGGAGTAATTCTGGCCTGGAAGGTGCCTACAGCCCTGTAGAAAAGCAAAGATGGTCAAGGAGGTCCCCTGCCTCTGCTCCCCTGCCTGCACCAGCTCCAGACTCCAGGGTTGGACAGGACTGGATGGGACTCTCCTCTCCACATCCTGGCAGGGTGGCTTGGGCAGCTTGGGAGGGATCTGAGATAATTTGCATGATGTTCCGATAGCGAATTTGAAAACTGATTTCAGCTCGCTTGCTGTCTGAGCTGATTGCACAGAGGGTCCCAACAGCTGTCACTAAACCCCTGGGGTCCCAGCTGCCGGGAAGCTTCCATAGAATGCTCCTGAGATGCTGACTTCACCAGCCTGAGGGCAGAAGGGAGGCTCAGATTGCTCATTCAACCGACTAAAGGATAAAAGAAGCCATTAAATGTTTTTTAGCTAAAAATTTAGGAGGAAAAACTGTGTCACTGTTCTTTTGCAAGTGCATGATGACGTAGCCGGCCAGGTCTGAGCACTCTTATTTATAGGGCTAGGCTTTCTCTGGGTGAGTGAATAGGGCAGAAGGGGGTGTCAGGAGAGAGGATGGGGCTGTGCTGCTGTGTCCCCTGGTCAGTGTGGGGTGGTAATGAAGGCTGTGGAGTTTGATAGGACAGACTTGGGTTCTGTCTGGTTCTCTCGCTTTGTGGCTGTTATATCTGGGCCAAGTTATTTACCGTCTCTGTGTCAGAGTGTTGTTATCTGTCAGTAATATCCAGCACCTAATTCTTAGGGTTGTTTGGAGGATTAAATCCATGTAATTGATTTGACTGGGTTTAGAAGGGGTCAGGGAGATAGCTCAGTAGAGTAAGTGCTTGCCTGGCAAGCACAAGGGCCTGAGTTCAATCCCAGTTCTGCTGGAAAAAAAAAAAAAAAAAATTGACTGGATATAGAGGCAGGAGGATCGCTTTTGAGTTCAAGTCCAGGCTGAACAGCATAGCAAGACCCTGTCTCAAGAAGAGAAGGAAGAAAATAAAAATAATAATAATAATACAAAAGATTTAGTGCCATACCAGGTACCCTGTAAGTTGTAGCTGCTGTTTTTTTTTTTTTTTTTTTTTTCTTTTTGGCTGTCTCAGCCCACCTGAGGGCAGGGCTGGCACAGTATGTGGTGCCTGGGATCAAACCTGGGATCCCCTTGCACCTGCCTAAGCTTGCCTAAGCAGGCACTTTAGACTGCTGAGCTATCCCTCTGGCTTACTATTGTTGTAATGGTTCACACTGAGAGTTGCTTACCTGTAATTGTAGCCTCAACAGATCTAAGTGCACCCTGCACTGTCTTTGGTGGAAGGCAGCAGTGCTAAGCTGAGCTGAGTGAGGGGCACGAAACTAGTTTCAAGCCCTACTTTGCCACTGACATCCTGCAAATTCGGGCAAGTCTCTGCCTCCATGTGAGCCTTGTTTTCCCACCTGTAAAATGGAAAGCACCCTTAGTCTGGCCCCATGGAGTCCCACCAGCTCAACCTGCCAGAGACTCAGAGATGATGTCTGAGAGGAGTGGGGAGCTTTGGTGGCATCGTCATCTGGTCCTGCTGCAAAGAACCTGAGTGCATCCCTCTCCCTGGTTCCCCTTCCCTGGTGTGTCACCTTGATGACAGCAATTCTATATTTATTCACTTCCTAATTTTGTTTTCCTTTTCCTGTGCTGGGGATTGAATCCAGGACCTCAGGTATGCAGGGTAAACACTCTGCCCTTTCTTGAATTTTTATTTGTTTGCATTTTCTTCCCCATCCAACCCCGCCCTTCCCTCCTAGTGTGTCTCCCTGACGCTTTCCTTAACTCCTCTCCCCCGTGGGGGATGAGCCAGGGCATACTCCCTAGGGAATCTTCATGAGTTCCTTCCCTGTCGTCATTATCCCATTCCAGGAGTTCTGTGCTAAGCACTTAACGTGCATTCCCTCATTTAACCAAATGAACTTACATATGTAAAGTACTTGGCAAAGGGCCTGGTGCATGTTCAACAATCAATAACCATTTGCGATTTTGCTGGTTTTGTCCTCTTTGTTGTAATTTCATGCCATGGGATTGCTGAGTGTATGACCACCTTTTCCAGATGAGGAAATTGAGGCTCTGAGGGTCAGGAGGTTTGCTTAAGGTCACTGAGCTAGGCAGGGACAGAACCGGGATGCTGTGTTCTTCTGCCTGAACAGGGAGCCTTCCTGGCAGCCCCATGGCCCTCTGCTGCTCCCATGTGACCGGTGTGTGACCTCAGTCCAGGCCAAGCCTTAGTTTCTTCATCTGAAGATGAAAATGATAATGGTTCCGTAGGATCTTGCATAGTGCCCTGCACTGGGAGCCAGCGAGCACTCAGCAGTCTGTCACTGTTGTTCGTGTCCTAGGTCTGTGTGACCTTGGACACATGCATTCACTCCTGGGCCCAGCTTCCTCCTGTGCCTCTGGTGTCTTCCCCGTCTTGCAGAGGTGTGGAAAGACCTTCCTTACTCAGGTGCCAGGCGCCTAGCAGGGAAATTCTGGGTGGTGTTGCCATTCTTTCCCTCCTACAAAGCGCTTTGCTTTCTGGAAGGTGGTGGGTGGGTGAGGGGGGAAGCGTAGCTTCCAGCTGAGCTTTCGAGTAATGGTGTGAAACATGGCCAACCTGATTGATGTCGTTATTAGCCCTGGTGATGGCAAAGAAGGGAGGGAGGTGGCCCGGTAGGGCCTGTGCTGAGCAGTAGCTGCACTGAAGGTCTGGACAAGCGGGGAGGGTCAGGCTTAGAGCAGGGGACTGGAAGTCCTTGGACTGGCTTGGGTCAGGAGCGTGGGGTTATCCACACCACTGGCCCCTTCTGGGACTCAGGCCCTTCTTGGAAAGAAGTGGCATGGGCTGTCTAAGGTGGGCAGAGCTGGGTGGAATGCGGAGGGCACACAGGCCTGACCCTTGTCCTTTGCAGGAGGGGGTAAATGCGTGGCTTTTAAAAAAAGGACCCTACCCGTGGCAGCCATGCTGGGATCTGGTACAGGGGTCACACAGACACTGCCCATTTGCTTTATGACTTCCAGAAAGGCCCTCACCCTCTGTGAACTTCTGCTTCCTCAACTGTTAGGTCTCTGGATAGTCACTTCTCCTCCGTGGCAGGTTTTAGTGAGATGATGCCTGAGGGTGCCTGGCCCAGGGGAACCCCTGTGGCTTAGTGGAGCCTTGGAGGAGTCACCTTGTCACCTTTTTTCTTAGATGAGAAGTCTTTGTTATTAAGGTCATGCCCATAAACACTCCCAAATCTTCATATCTCTCTCTCTCTCTCTCTCTCTCTGCCTCTTTCTCTCTGCCTCTCTCTCTGTCTCTGTGCTAAAAATTGATTGAACTCAGGGTCCTCAACTCAACTGTTGTTATTTTTTAAAACTTTTTTTATTTGTTGTTATTTTTGTTTTTGAGACAGAATAATCTCACTTAAGCGTCTGAGTTGCCTGTGCTAGACTTAAATTTGGGACCCTCCAGCCTCTGCCTCTCGGAGTGCTGGGGTTACAGGCATGAGCCACCACGCCTGACTAGCTCTTCTTTACACGGAGAGCATGGCGCTCTGTGGGAAATAACAGTCCTCTTCTGTCCGATGTACTACGCATTCTACAGAATTTGTTCCTTGGTCCTCTTGGCTCATTCTTGGCCACATCAATATTAGGTACAGAATGAGGATTCAAACCCAGATCTGGGCGACCCCACTTCTCTTCTGCATGCCCTCTTGCTCCTGATGCAGGGTTACGGAGGCACAAGTGGAAGTAGGTAGAGAAGTCAGCGTCCTTCCCAGCCAGTATGTGTCGCTAATGCCAGATCTCCTGGGCTGATAGGTGGATGTTATCTCTGCCTACCTCCAACTTGTGTTGGGTTTAAGGGAGCCACAGTTAAGAGTTGTGAAAGTTACCCAGAGAAGAAACAAACTGTGCAGTTCATCAATGTAACAACTCTGTGAGGTAGTTAAGGGCTTTCTGCCCATTTACTAGCCCCATTACTGAGGCTCAGAAGAGTGAAATAACTCATTTCTAAGGAAACAGGAGGAGCAGTCTGGACCTGGGATGAGTCATCAGGGCACAGGCTTGGAGGTCAGTTATTGTAAAATCTGGACCAAGTAGAGATGGCAGCTTCAATCACTAGAACGGGTTCCTTTCCTCTGGTATTAAGGAGAGCTGGGAAATAGGAGGGCAGACTGACACCAAAGATGTCATTCTAAAAACTAGTTACAGGATGGGCCGGCCATTCAATGGAAAGAAAATTTTGAACTAATAGTATTCAGACAAGATATCATGTCTGCATCTAGTACTATGAATGAATAACTACTGCAAAGACAACAATATGCAATGTATTAATTATTGTAACTGTCCTACTAACCTGTTTGGAAACTATCCCATTGCTACTTCTTTCTAATAATAAAATTATTTAGAAAAAAACCAAAATGATGGGCTGGCCAGATAGCTCAGCTGACTAAAACGCCTGCTTAGGCAGGTGCAGGGTCTTGGGTTTAACCACGCCCCTTGCTGTGCTATCCCTGCCCCCAGGGTGCACTGGGCCTGGGCGTGGTGGAGCACACCTGTAATCCCAGCACTTAGGGTGCAAACAGGAAGATCACTACGAGTCCGGTCTGTGTAGTGAGACCCTGTACTAAATACATAAAAATAAAATAAAAAGCTGGTTCTAGGGCATGGGGGTGAAGCTGACTTAGAGCCTAGTGAGCCCAGGCCTGGCACTGTGGCCATCGCCCTGGCCTGGAGGAAGGATGCTGACCTGGAGACTAAGGGAGGTTCAGGCAGCAAAGCAAACTCCGGGATCCCGTGTTCCTGCCAATGGGGTGGAGGCCCAGCACTTGAGGTTTTAGTTTTGTTTGTTTTTTGTGGTATTGGGGATTGAATTCAGGACCTTGCACTTGCCAGGCAAACATTTATTCTACTGAGCTATCTCCCCAGCCCAGTTTTAGAAGACAGCCCTGCGTTTTCTCAGGTCACTCTCCAGTGTGGAGTTAATGTGGCCTTGGCCCCTGGCCCTGCCCCTCAAAGCGGCTGGCACATGCAGGGGAAGGGAGCCATGAGGGAAAGCCTGGGCTTTGGGATGGGCCCAAGATTTTCATCAGGCCTCTTGGGTGACTTTGGGCAAAGACCTTAACCTCTCTGAGCTTCTGTGCAGTACTTCCTGAGATCAAGAGGTCTGCTGTGGGCAGGCTGTTATTGGAGGCTCCACTGAGATAAGCTATGCAGAGCAGGAGCTCCTGAAAGTTCTCACTCTTGAATGCCCAAGGTAGGAGATAGCAGCTTCTATCAACTGAATACTGTAGGGGAGGCAGTGGGTCCACTCTCCTTTCCTAACCAGTGCAAGGCCAAGAGGGAGCAGTGGCTCTACCCAATCCATGAGTTCTTGACCTTGCTGTTCATTGATCAGTAAAGTGGGCATAAGAACGGCAACACCTCTCAGGGCGGTAATGCTTGTGACCTAAAATAATGCAGGGAATCTGGGATGAAGGTGGGGCTTTTGCTGGGAGGGTGAAGGCTGGATTCCTGATCTCAAAGGACTCTTCCAGGCCCCAACCAGCAGTGAGTGCCCTCGTTCCTGGGAGGAGGTCACAGTCACTGCCTGGTCATCGACCTTGCTGCAGGCAGTGGTGAGGGAGGAGAATGAGAGCCTGGAGCTCAGTGCTTCATGCCTGGCTGTTGGATTATCAGGGACTCAGGTGACCTCTGTTCTGTCTCTGAGTGTGCACTGTCCCCATCCAGACGTGCACGAGGCACATTTGATTATAAAATCAATCTCAGACCATACACATTTGGCCCCGGGGAGGTCCTGGCTCATCACTAACTTCTGAACCAGCACAAGCGCGCCCTCTGTACTCTAGGAAGAGACGAATCCTCAGGGTTAGAGAGTAAGAACTGCCCCCAGCCAACCCCTACAAAGAGTCAAAGTCAGTGGCTGTTGATGAAATGCCCACAAAGTACCAAGTGCCATTTGGGTTGCTGAGTCACCTTAGGGTACAAAACATGTCCTCAGAGGCAAGGCAGAGAATCCCAGGACCTGGTGCTCACTCACTGTAACTTCGTGCTGGCCCTGCCCCTGTGTGGGCCTCGTTTCCCCAGTCTGTGACATGGGACAATGGCCGAAGATGTTGAAGTTCAGCGTTTTGTAGGCTCTCCAGAGGCCGTGCAGGGGTGGGGGCTGAGCCCCAGGGGGTGATTTCCCTGCCTGTGGCAGTGGTTGAGGCTTTGTGTGTAGGATGGGTGACCCCTGGGACATGCAATATAAGGAACCAAATGATGGTCCAGGTCCTGAGAGGACACTGCAAATAACAAAAAATAGTATTTATTGTGGATAATGAAAAGTATGGCCATTTTTTTTTTTTAGCTGTACCCATGTGCCTTTCCTGTCCCCCTCCCCCAAATCACAGGGCCTGGGTGAGCTTCTGCTACAGAAATGAAAGTATACAGGCATTTACCACCACCCCCAGTCACTGTAGCCACTCCTTGCCTAAGAAGGAAAAGCAGCCTTGATATTTCAGTGTAAGAATTGGCTCTTAACCTTCTTTTCTTTGGGGAGGGGGTAGGTTCTGCAGCCCCAGCCTGAACCAGAGATATGGGTTTTCAATTACACAATTAAATGCACAATTAGGCATAATTACCAGTGCTCAGAGCCTGAGACTGCTCATAATAGGCGTGTAATCTACTGCAGCCTCTGTTTATACTACTCAGTGCGCTCCCTAATGATGCCAGGATGCCTTCACACTGCACTGTTGCCATGGAGACAAGCCTGCCACCACTATACAAAGCTGACAAATAGTGTTCTGGTCCTGGGCCCCTGGATTGTTTCCAAGGCCTCTGCAGCCAGCTCTGGAGTGGAGGGGCCAGCCAGGTGGGCCAGAAAGGCAGATCAGCCCTCCCTGTCCTCTGACACACTTCTCAGGAGCCACAGGAGAGTTTCAGCCCCGCCAGAGTCCTCAGGCCACTAGCAGGATGGCCCAGCTGCTGGGGGAGGCCTTGTGCTCAGCCGCTGGAGCATCCCAGACCCCTGCTATAACTGCTGTCCAGGTAGGATTGGATCTGCACAGAACTGGCTCTGTGACCTTGGCCAAGTCTTTGTTCTGTTTCCCCAAGTGTAAAATAGACCTTGGGTCTATGCAGAGGGTTGCCTGACGGACAAGATTTACAGAGCACTTAGGAAACACCTCATACTGTTATTACCACCATAGCTAAAAGTAGGTCAGGCACCTTCACTGCCAGAGCTAGAGCAGGTCAGGCACCTTCATTGTACTCTCTTGGTGAACCCTCTGTGGGGAGCAGTTAGCATCCATCCTGGGGATCAAACCCAGGTTCTCACATGTGCTAGGCAAGCCCTGCACCGCTGAGCTACACCCCCAGCCCTGTTTTCTCTCCGTTACAGGAGCAAACTCTGAGGCCCAGAGCTTCCAACTCTACAGGAGTGGGGCTGAGCACTGTTTTGACCCTGATGCCCTAAGCCTTCACATGTGTCATCTCTGTCATCCTCACAACAGTAGAATCTTGTGACCCACATTTCCGTTTTATAGATGAGGACGCCAAGACTGAAAATTGGAGGCAGTAGCCCAGAGTCACACAGCAAGGCAGTGGCAGAGCAGGGTCCGACAGATGTCAAAACTAGGATGCTTAAAAACATTTCCAGGGCCGGGGAGATGGCTCAGTGGAATAAGCACTCCCTTCACAAGTGTAAGGGCCTGATCAGTTCAACCCCTAGTTCCGCCAAAAAAAAAAATTCTTCAAGGGCCACCTACCCTCGTGGAAACCCAGGAGCTGTTCTTTCCAGTAAAACTCCCCTTTCTTCTAAAAAAATAACATAAAAGTTAAAATATATTGTAAAAACGTTTCCAACCAGGTATAGTGGTACAGCACTTAGGAGACTGAGGCAGGAGGGTCACTATTACTTGAAGTTAGCCTGGGCTACAAAGTGAGTTCAATGCAACCTGAACTACATAGGGAAGCCCTGTCTCAAAAATACACACACACGTACACACACATACACAAAGTACATACTGGTCAGGAGTGGTGGTGTACACCTACAATCCCAGTACCCAGGAAGCTGAGGCAGGAAAATAGTCTTGAGTTTAAGGCCAGCCTGGAACACACATCAAGGCTCTGCCTCAGAAAACCAAGATAAATAAAGTAGGGGCCGGGGAGATGGCTCTGCGGAGTAGCACTTCCCTGGCAAGCGCAAGGGCCTGAGTTCAATCCCCAGTTCCACAAAATAAATAAATAAATAAAGTACACACCTTGGACCCCTAGATTCCCTTCTTAGTAGGCAGAGTCCTGGGATTCCTCAAACCCAACATTTCACTGTGACCTTGAAAGAAATTTTGCTCCACTTCCATCAGCCCAGCCTACCTTGGATGGCAGAAGCAGGGCTTGCTTTTACACATTTTTCTCCACTTTTCTGTAACTTAGGATATTATTTATGGATACCTACTGCGTGCCAGCCCCTGGGACACACGGGTGAATCACACAAAGTAGGCCGATCAATGAGTGACATTGGGCAACCACCACCACCCATGGTACTGGGCCTTGAACCAGGGCCTTGCTCATGCTAGCAAGTGCTGTACCACCCAGCCCCACCCCAGCCCTGGGCTTTATTTTCTTCATCTGTAGTGCAAGCGGCAGTCTGTACCTTGCGGAGCTGTTGGCAGAGTTAGCGGTTACAGCTACCACTTATCTACCACACGCTTAGCTCTGAGGGACACAGACCACTAACACCCTCCATCCTCTGTCACTCCTGTTTGACATAAGGACCAGCTTGAGGCTCAAGAAAGCTCAAATGTCTGGCTTCAATGGCCTGTGCCTATAACCCCAGCACTCTGGGAAGCTGAGGCAGGAGTACTGAAACTCAGCCCAAGCTAATAAGTGATTTAGTAAGACTTTCTCTTAACGTAATAAAAACCTGGGGATGTAGCTCAGTGTGAAGATTCTGGGTTCAATCACAGTACTGCAAGAATAAGGAGGAGTCAGGGAGTTGGCTCAATGGCATAAGCACCTGTCTGGCAATTTCATGGTCCCAAGTTTGATCCCCATACCAAAAATAAAAGGAGAAGGAGGAGTAAAAATAGCTTTGCCCAGGACTTCAAGTGGCAGAGCAGGCCTCTGACCACCATGTGTCCTAGCCTTATGGTGATGGCCCTGAATGGGCATCCTTCCGGCCACTTCCTTGGAGCCTCCAGCCTGTTTCTTACAGCAAGTGGTGCTAGATGGAGGGACAGTCTTGGGGGGCCACTACCCACATGGCATACTTAGCCCAGCAAAATTTCCCCTCGCGTGTGAAGGGCTGGGTTTTCTGAGAGACTGCCCATGTCACTTCCACCCTGACACTGCTAGCTGAAGCCAGCGGTGGTCTGTGACTTGCTCAAACTGCAGTGCAAGTCAGTAGGTTGGGGGCTGGGAGCCAAAGCCCATTTTAGGACACTTCTCTGATCGTCTTCTTATGCCTTCCAGTCCGTTCCAGGAAGGAGAGGGACTGGAAGGAAGTGGCGAGTGTGAGATTGCTTGTCTGTGCCCAAAACGGCAGGCCGAGGCAGTTACGGTGGTGCATACCCGGATCCCAGCTGTCTGGAAGGCTGTGGCAGGAGGATTGCAAGTTCCATTGGGCAGCTTCGTGAGACCTTGTCTCAAAATGAGGGTGAAGAAAGAATTTTTGAAGGCCTGAAGACGCAGCTCAGGGATAGGACATTTGCTCAGCACGTGCAAGGCCCTAGATAGTCCCCAGTCCTGGGAGTGGGGGAGGCAGAATGGTCCTTGCACACTGCCTTATACCCAAGCATTTGTGGGGCAGACACTGGCACTTACAGATTTGTAGATCAATAAACATCCCTTCCCACTTCCTCCCTCTTCATTTATTCATGAACTCTGAACTCCTTGGCTCCAGAGAAGCTGCCTGGGAGAAAGCAATTAGAGCATAATTAGAACCACTCCTATTATCAGCTCTCCGTGTGGGGAGGGGCGGGCTGGGGCTTCCCTGTAGCCCCTGAAGCTGCCAATCCACTCCTGCTGTCCCACGGAGACACTGACACCCTGGACCCACAATATCCAGGGCAGGAGTAAGGACCCTTCCTTAGAGGCGAGGGCGGAGGCTCCTGCCCTACACAGTTTGACACACTGAGTTAGAAAGACCTCCAAGTCCTTTCAGGCTGAGCTTCTGGGTGCTCCCGGCCTGGGCCTGGGCCTGGGCCTGGGCCTGGTCCAGGTACTGTGGGAAAACTCAAAGGCAGCACATGGCTCCTGTAAATGAAAAAGTAAAAGGACTACAAGAAATTTAAATTGTCTAAGGGAGGCAGTTTACCAGCCAGGACACCATCCTTTGCAGGTACTAATAATAGTAACAGTGGGCCAGCAAGATAGCTCAGCAGAGTGAAGCACCTGCTGAGGTAAGCTTAGGCAAGCGCAGGGACTCCAGCTTGATCCCCAGCACCATATGCTGCACCAGCCCCATCCCTAGGGTGGGCTGAGAGAGATGTCCACACACACACACACACACACACACACACACACACACACACTATATATATATATATATATATATATATATATATATATATATATATATATATACTGTTAGTATTACTATCAATACTATATATAGTAATACTAACCATAGCACTGTTTGTTAGTGTCTTGGCTTTTTGAGTCACTATGGCCTCGAACTCACGCAGACTACATCGACTATACTGGCCTTGAGCTCATGATCCTCCTGGCTCAGCCTCCTGAGTGCTGGGCATGCCTGGGCTTCTCCCACAGGTGCACTTTGGTCCTGTGGTGACCCCAGGGGGTACAGAACCGTGTGTAGATGTTGCCTCTCATGTTCAAATAAAGAAGCAGGCTAGGGATATGTGAAGGCTGCCTGGCTCAGCACAGCACTGGTGTAGGGCTCTCACCCTGGCCTTTCACAGGTCATACTGTTTGGGCTTTGTATCTTCTCTCCTGACGATCAAGGTAGGCTGTGGTTGTCCACAGCTGCCTTGTGGATGGATCTTTCTTTTTTTTTTTTTTTTTTTTGGTGAGGGGGGGTACTGGAAATCAAACTCACGACCTCACAGTTGCCGGGCAGGCACGGTGTGGTTGAGCTATATCCTGGTTTGAGGCTGGTAGGATGCCCTTCCAAATGGAAGGGAAGACACAGCCTCCTATTCATCTCACCCCCTGCCAGCTGAGGCAGAGTCTGCCAGAGGCCTGGGTTACCACCTCCAGATGTGTCACAGAAGCTTTAGCAAACGAAGGTGAAGGCTCTGACCTCTTAGAGAAGGTCACCATGCTAAGCTAAGGAAGCCCATGCTGTGGCCAGGAGGGTGTGGGCTTCATGATGGGGGCTGGAGGAACCTGCCACCCAAGAGCCCAGTTGGACAAAGAATCATGGCTAGGTATTAGGCTCAGTGGTCTTCATCCTGGAAAGCAGGGCAGGGGATCAGGGGACAAGCTTCTCCTCCTCGGCTCCACCTGAGGGGAAATTGCCATGACAACCAGCTCCCCCCACCTACTGACCCCTCTGTGGGACCTGCCCCCTTGCTCCGAGTGACAGGTGGTCACCGTGGCAACTGGCCCTGTGCCCAGCAGGCCTCTGGGCCTTCCCAGTGGCCCCTCCCCTTTCACACGGGAAGCTGTATTGTTCTACAGCAGCCCTGTCCAGCTGGAGGTGACATCCACAGAGACCAACTTTCAGACGCAGTCCTTTTACCATCCCTGGAACCGGCCTCCTATCGGCTGCTGGAGTGACCTTAATAAGGTGCAGTGCTGAACCCGCCTTGCCCTCCTGCCTGCTGGAAGTCTGAAGTCTTGATGTCATAGTCAATTGGAGGGCTTGTTACAGTACACACTGCTAAGCCTCTCCCCAGAGTTCCTGATTTAGTAGGTCTGGGTTAGGGCTCTAGAATTTGTCTTGTTTTTGGACTTTTTAGGGGAGGGTCTACAGGGTGTTCAGAGTCTCGCTGAGATCGGACTGTAGTGATCCACCTGTTTACAGCCTTCCAAGAGCTGGGATCACAGGTGTGGGCCACCACGCCCAGACTCGGTGACCTACTTAGCCTGCCTGGCGGTGGATCAGACCCTGGTACCTGCCCTTGCCTGAGCAGATGCTTAGTCTGCTGAGGTGGCTCGCCAGCTGCAGTATTTGCTTTTTTATGAAATTCCCGGGGGTGCTGCTCATGACTGGAGTTTGCACTGGAGTAGACAC
>PVKA01047444.1:0-14324 GCA_004027165.1 Ctenomys sociabilis | reverse complement strand
TTTTTGTACCAGGAATTGAACTCAGGGCCTCACATTTGTCAGACAGGAACTATGCCACTGAAGTATATCCCTGCCCCAAACTGACTTGTTTTTAAATTGGTTTTTCTCCTGTTGGCTGGCATCAATTCCCTTTTCAGAGTTTCTCTCTCATATACCATTATAGTACTGTGTGTTTGGGAGTTTGATGAATATGGCAGGACTGTGCCTGGCATTTCTCCCTGACTTATGTGAAACGAATGTAAGTGGAGGAGCTTAGGGAGTGGCTCAGGGCAGTTGTGAGGCTCCTGCCTGTAAACCCAGGTGTCTCCTGTGTACCTCCATGCTGAGCCTTAGATTTGGTGATTCCTTGGCTTTCTGGAGGTGCTAGGGCACCCCCGCTTGGGACTCCCTTCACCAGGTGGACTGATATATCACTGCTTCTCTTGCAGGGTAACCTGTCTGTGTGCTCAGTTTGAAGCCGTCCTGCAGCATGGCTTGAAGAGGAGCCGAGGATTAGCACTCACAGCAGCAGCAATCAAACAGGCAGCAGGTTTTGCCAGCAAAACTGAGACAGGTATTTTTCTGCATTCTGGGCTCAGAGAAGCTTAGCTTCTCTCTTGTTCTTTTTCTTTCCTTTTCCTTTGTTCTCTCCTTTCCATTCCTTTTTTTGTTTTTTTTTCTTCACTACCTGGGATTAAACTCAGGACCTTGATCTTGCCAGGCAGGTGCCTATTCTACTGAGCTATCTCCCTGGCCCCTGCTTTTTTTTTTTTGGCAGAACCTGGGATTGAACTCAGATCCTTGTGCTTTCCAGGGAGGCACTTATTCTACTGAGCCATTCCTTTTGCAAATCAGTCATTGTGTGGTCTGGATTGTGTGACTTCAGAAATCCATGCCTTCTTTGTAGGTAAAAAAGTAATCGTATCATCTGGCATTTTAATTTTATTACTTTATTTTGGCTGGCTCAGTCTGCCCTGGGTGTGGGGCTGGCATGGCACGTTGTGCTGGGAATCGAACTGTGGTTCCCTGCGCCTGCCTAAGCTTACCTGAACAGGTGCTTTAGACTGCTGAGCTATCTGTCTGGCCCTGGCATTTTAATTTAAATAAAGTTATTCTTTGTGCTGATTTCTTCGAGCCACAGGTCACCCACCACATAGGGTTTGGCAGCTTGCAGACAACATACTTATTTCACCAAAGTGGCATGGAAATTTTCAGGAAAAAATGGGAATTACATGACGCTTAATGATTAAATGACTTCAGTGGCAACAGAAATCCTACAGGACTCTGAGCTTTGAGTTCTGCTGTTATTTTACTGTTGTACAAATATCCCTGAATGATAGAGGTAATGCTGCTAATAGTAACTACCTATAGTTGGTGTCTATGGCAAGCCTGGCTGTTGATAATCTTTGATGTAAGTTTACTTGTTCAGTTCTCATGTCAACTCCTGGAGTAGTAAGGGCCTTTGCTATCTCCGTAGCATGGGTGGAGAAACTGTTATCAGTGATTTGCTCCAGATCAGAACCTAAGAGTGAATCATGTCACACAGAAATGCCCTGTGGTCTCTTTCCACATTTCAAAGGGCAGGTTTTTTCCTTATCATGCTGTGGCTGCTCTGAATTCTTGACTCTTTTTTTGTCCTTGTGTTGCTGTTTGTTTCTACTGAAGAAACTGCTATCTTTTGCTAGTTCTTTCATAGCAAAAAGTCAGAGCTGGTGTGTTGGGTGGAGATGTCTGAAAATTCTAACTTAATCTTTAGCCATCTTCTCCCTTGGGTTGCTGTGTCTCCTCTCCCTTCACTCAGCCATTCAGTAAATCTTTGATTCCTGATGTTGTCTTTTTTTTTTTTTTTTTTTGAGACAGGGTCTCACTATGCAGCTCAGGCTGGCCTTAAGTTCACTTTGTAGCTCAGGCTGGTCTCGAACTCACAACAATCCTCCTGCCTCAGCCTCCCGAGTACTGGGATTATAGGCCTGCACCACCAGGCCCGGCTCCTATGACATTGTCTTAATAGCTGCTCATTTTTAGAAATAAATATGGCTTTCATGGAAGTCAAGAGATGGCTTCAAGGGGGATTCCTATTACCACTGGATTTTCTTTAGCACTCCTGAACCCCCTTCATGAAAAGCTACAGAAAGGGTATCATTTCAGAGAAAAGCCAGTTTCAGGAGCCTTAGTCTTTTAGAAATCACTGCCAGTCGTGTCTCAGTGTCTTGTCTCGGGGATTCTTCCCTGAGCCTCTGCATGGGTATGTGGCCCATTGTTAAGGGCTTGTATGTCAGGCTCCATGGCTTTGCTGGGTCCCCATCTTTCTTGTTTCCATCTTAGCTGTCTCCAGAGATTAGATATGTTGAAGGAACTGGTGTGGAGTAAGCTGTGATGCTCTTGTCTGAGGCCATCTGGGCACAGACACTGTGGGCATGGCAGAGGCAACACTGGCTTTGGAGTGAGACTGAGTGGCAGACTCTATGACCACGAGACAGTCTCCCTCTGAGCCTTAATTTTTCACCTACAAATGAGGCTACCTTGTCTTGCTGAGACTTGTAGAAGAATTTAGTGAGAACCCCACTTGAAATGCCTACTAAATGTTTAACTGGTTACTCTCCTCTCCTCAGAACCCTTTAGCTTTTTAATTTCTTCCTTAGTTCATCTCCCTTTTAACTCTGATTGCCCCTGAAGAGTGGTTCTTTCTGTTCCTACCCAGACTAGAGGCCCTGATAATCAGAGGAACACCAACAGTTTGCATGGCATCTCCAGCAGTTAGTCTTGCCACCTCTCATCTGCACCTTGCAAAGATGAGTGTGCAGAGGCTCTGGCTATTTTCTGCAGATGAGAATGTGCTGCGCAGTCTGTGCCAGTTAGAAGAAAGGAACAGACCAAACTAGTTTAGTCTTCGGGTGGGTGCCAAAGGCTTCATTATCTTCATCAGCAGTGTTAAGCAATCATGGGCTTCCACATGGTCCTGGGGTGATTAAGACCTCTTTCCCTCTAGTACAGGATGGCAACACTATGGCACATGTGCCACACTGGGCACATAGAGCCCTTTCTGTGATGCTGTCATGTGTTACATGAATTGTTTTTTCTAAAATAAAACCTTACCATTCTGGTTTAATTATAGGCATGGCTCTTGGGATAAATGGGTTTTGGATTGCAGTTTGGTTATTCAGTGTCTAGAAGGTTTGCCTTCCCTGTTCTAGTGAATGACTATAATCTTCATGAGGAAGGAGGATTTGTGTTTTTTTTTTTTTGTAACATGTCACACTTTTTATTGCAACATGGCCATTTTTTGTGAGGGTAGGGAGTTTGATCTTAAAACAGCGTTCCATTTAAGACTCTTTTATACAGAAATTGCCACCATGACTGATATTCAAACTATCTTTAGTGTTGTAAGACTCATGGTAAACATAAAACTACACTTATTCAGTAGTGTACACTCAACAAAAAACACGAAGGCATTAATACTCTTCTAACAGCTGTTTAAGATATGCAGGTAACAGGAATGAGCACTGACGTTCTAGGATAAACTGATGACAGTTAATGAAACTCAATTAGCATTCTTTTCAGAGGATTACACTCAGTACAAAAAAATGTTTTAATGCATAGTGTTTTATTTGTAGCAACTTTACAAAAGATGTGTAGGGGTCCTCTACAGTATCCCCCTTCTGCTGTTTGCCCCTGAAGAGTGGTT
The DNA here is from genome assembly GCA_004027165.1 of Ctenomys sociabilis. NCBI lineage: Eukaryota > Metazoa > Chordata > Mammalia > Rodentia > Ctenomyidae > Ctenomys > Ctenomys sociabilis. The sequence goes on along the minus strand of PVKA01047444.1, from coordinate 10,660 downwards.
CTTTCTGTTCCTTATCACTTAAATAGAAGAGAACTGCTTCTTTTCGCTTTTTGATCTCCTCTTGGATAGATTTCGTTACTTTCACATCATTATTTGTGCTGCCATTGTCACAAAAATAGGCTGGCCAAGGCAGGTGAGGTGTATGAATGCTGAGTGCCTCACAGAACTGCAGTCAAGTGCAACTATAAATAATACTGAAAAAAAGTTTGCCATCTAACCAGTGGCTAATACTTTCAAGGCATTCAATTAGCTTATCCTCTGTAGTATTCTAAGCTATTCACATTGGTAATCACATTCATTGTAGTGCTTGCAGCAAGTGAGACCTGTAACCAGTCTCTTGGCTAAAGATGGGAAGGCATTCCTTGGGTTGTACATAAAAGTAACCATGTTAAACAGTCTAGTGGCAATCACTGACAAGCTGCTTAAATGAATGGTATCTCCTTCATTCATTATGTTGAAAGAGTCCAGTGGAAAGGGGAAAAAAAAATGTAATACTATTCCAATGGACTGAGCTGGAAAAATGAAAGCCCCTTAAGATCCAGATGGCACTCAACTATCATTTTTATAAGGGTTTCCCTTCCAGTGAAACTACTACATTGCCTCCCAGTTTCTCTCCAAGTGTTGAATGGTCCTTAATATCATCCAAGCCATTTATTTGCCACTCACAATTAATTCCTGTAAATTTATTTTTAATGGCATCTTTAGAGCTAGCATAAATCATCTTGCTTTTTAATGGTGCACTTTCAGGATCCCAGAATATAAATAACTGGGTCTTCTTTCTTAGACTCTTTTGTTTTGTATGTGCCATCATGTAAAGCATATTGGCAATCATTCAGAGGTAGCAACTTTACAAAAGATGTGTAGGGGTCCTCTACAGTATCCCCCTTCTGCTGTTTGCCCCTGAAGAGTAGTTCTTTCTGTTCCTTATCACTTAAATAGAAGAGAACTGCTTCTTTTCGCTTTTTGATCTCCTCTTGGATAGAAGATTTCGTTACTTTCACATCATTAAAAACTTTGATGACTTCATCAGTCACTGTAACTCCAGATGCCATAGTGCCTGCGCTGTGACTGCAGTGGTGGCTCGGGCTCTGACTCAGTGGCACTCTTGTGGTTTTTAGCTATTGTCAGGTCAGTAGCTTCTACTGCCTATTCTTTAAAACTCTTAGAACCTATGGGACTGAATGAAGTAAATGAACTCTGAAGAGGGCTAATGGAAATTATTCTCAACCTTCTTCCTTTCTGCTGGCTGAAGGGTTTAGTGCTTTATTGCCTGACTTTGGAGTAAGGCAACAAGGTCAAAATTCCTGTTCAGTGACTTGTTGCACACAAATTCTCTGGACATCACTTCTCTTAGCCTGTTTTCCCAAGTACAAAATAAAGTGATCTCAAGACCTTCCTTGTGTGCATGTTTTCTGAGAAAGCTGCTACAGTGTTGAGGCACAGAACTGTTAGCTGTGATGGTGCATGATGACATTACACAACTTTCCAGGGTAGCCAGTGGTGTTTGTCCACCCTCCCTCCCTTTCTTCCTTCCTTTTTGATGATGGAAGTGTGACTCAAGTTAATAATTTCCCCAAATTCCCCCAGCTGTTAGAGGCATTCCTGGGGATTCTAATGTAAGTCAGATTGACTTCCTAGCTTTTCCACCCCCTCTCCCTCTGTAGCAGCAGGCTGACACTGATTATTGTGCCTCTGTGGACCATTCTAGAACAGTTAGTTAAATTCACAATGTCAGAAGACAATAAATTAATTAATCCACAACAATGTTGTATTAGCCTTGCTATACAGATGAGGAACATCACCTTCTTTTTTAAATATTTATTTTATTTTGAAGAGAAAAAATATTAATAAAGAATTTCAAAACGAAATAATTTACAATGGTTAATAATTGCATATTGTTATCTTCAAAATACCTGTTCAGATTACAAAATGTAGGCATGCAAGATTGAGCAAACAATTGATACAAACTTTTCCAATGAACGAAAAGAAGTCAGTGTATCTTATCTGTCTTTTGTATATATATTTTATTTTCCCTTCCTTCTTTTTTCCTTTCACCCATCCCAGTTGCTCTTTCTTTTTGAGCAGTTTCTTTCCCTTTTACAATATCTATTGTACATTTTGGGTCTTACTTATTTTTTAGTTTCTTTCTTTTTTTTTTTGAATATTTATTTTATTGAGAAACAAATAGCAATAAGACAGCTTCAAAACTGATTAATAGGACAGTTTCAATAATTAATTCATTGTACATTGTTATCTTCTTAGTGATTGTCTATAGTACAAGATACAAACAGGATATCCTGTCCAAACACTATTGGTACAACTCTTTCTTCTCATTGATTTAAGTGAAAGTAGGTGTATATCCATCCTAACTATACTGTATATACAAATACAGAATGATCTTTCCTTTGTATCCCCCCTTTTTTTTAGTCCTGTCATAGATGGGTATTCCTTTGGCATCTAAATACTATAGGTTAATCAGTTTAACAATACCAAAACATTATGAAAACAGTTTGCAATGTATTAATTTAACAAATCTGTCTTGTTAAGGTATCTTGAAACTATCTGATTGATATTTGTACTTCAATAAAATAAAAAATAAATTAAAAAAATTGAAAATCATGATGTGTGTGTATAGACAGTACAGTTGGGATAGATAACACTGTGCTTCTACATAATTCTATGAGAGGCAAGATCTGCACTAATGGTGGTTGGACAGGATATTATGTCGGCTTCTAGTACTACGGTCATCCACTAGGTAAATAATTATTGAATTTTTGATATAATTCAGGTATAAAAAAATAAGATAAGTAAACAGCTACACTCTTAATTCACTGATAAGAGGTATCTGCTAAAATAATATCTGTAAATATAATATCATGTATGTACCTTGTACAATACCAAAACATTATGAAAACAGTTTGCAATGTATTAATTCATCGAATCTGTATGGTTAAGGTGTCTTGAAACTGTCTGATTGACATTTGTATTTCAATAAAATAAAAATAAATGAAAAAAAATAATAAAAAGTACAAAAAACTAAAAAAATAAAAAAATTGAAAAAAAAAAGAAAATAGTATCATGTAATACAGCAACCATTGTTGCATTCCTATTATTTTGTTTAGTGAACTTTTGTATCATTTCTAATGGTGTTATTTTCTGTCACTACTTTGTATTCTTTGAAAAATAAAAGAATCACATTTAACTAAAAAAAAAATACTATAAGTGTGTGAATTCAGCAAAACAATCCAACACAGTCTAGCAGACAATAGTAGTAGGTTATCTACAGAAGTTGTTGATTTGAGCCTTTCACAGCTCAGCATATTAATGTGGCTTTACTTTATATACCTCATTTTTATACTTTTCTGCTAGATGGTTAAGACCAACATAAAGCAAGACCTATATAACAAGAAATGTATCTTTTGTATCTGATAAGGTCAGTCAAGTCCCCTGAGGATTTATTTATCCTGTAATCCTGTACTGCAGTTTGCAGATCTTTTGTCAGTGTCAGCCATGTGAATGAGTCATGGCCATTGCTTGGCCAATTTGCTCTCTGTGAAAGCCTGAGAGAATGTTTTTTCTCTATGTGACTCTCCTTAGGCACACTCTACATTGTCGATCTCGTTGCTCTGTGACCCCATAATCTCCTTGATTAGAAAATTTGGGACACAATTGAGTTACATGATGTTGAAGTACAGGTTCTCCTATGTCCTGAGTCTTCACTGACCTTGAAAAGCTAGGGTCAAAATGTTGGCTGTCTTTGCAGCCCTTTTATTTCTCTAAGTTTTGGTCTGCAAACTTAGGTTGTTAACCTTCCCGGAAGAGAAGCCTATTATTACCCTACTACATGTGCAGTTGGGTGTAACTTCACTATCTGTCTGAATATCAAACATCTTAGGCATAACATGGAACAGTTATTTTCCATGAAGTATTGATATGTTAAACTTTAAGTCCCTATAGAATATGGAGATAAAAATTTGAAAAATGAAAAATATTTAAAGAATATGAATAAAGAATTACATATTTTTATACAGAAATTTAGAAATCTAACCATATACAGCATTGTAGCAGGACAGTCCTGTGAAATTTTTTTCTTTTTCTTCTGTCTTTTTAAAAAAATTATTACCCACTTAAAAACAAACAAACAAACTTCTACTTGAGAGGCAGCATGGTAATAATTGGTATGTCATGACAAGAAGTACCTGTTTAGAAGACCAGAATGTCAGGCATTCCAGGTGTGACCTTCATATTACACATTGCTATCTTCAGTGCAGTTGCTTGTATAGTCAGGGTGAGAATCCTACCAATTAACTGCTAGTTTCAAAATCCTGCTGTTTCTCAAGATTATTGCCTTACCCTATGTTTTTAGTTTCTTATACAATATTTGCACATGTGAGTTTTATTTATTTCACTTATGAGTATGGTCTTTAGTTGCATCTATTTACCCATAAAAGCCTCAAGTTTATCATTATTTATAGCTGAGTAGTATTCCCTTATATGAAAATATGATATCTTTTTTATCCATTCCTCAGTTGATGGATAATTGGGTTGTTTCTGAGATTTAGCTATAATAAATTGTGCTTCTATAAACATGCATGCACATATAACACTATCATATGATACTTTTAATTCCCCTAGGAAAATATACAACAGGGGTTGAATGAGATCTCTAATCCTAGTTTTTTGTGGAATCTCCCCAGTGATTTTCACAATGATTGTACCAATCTACACTCCCACCAAGAGTGAAGGAGCATTTCATTTGAAATGAAATTCATTGCTAGGAATTGTTTTCATGAGCAGATGTTAGATTTCATCCATTGGATTTTTTACTTGTGTCTATTGAAGTTGACTTCTGTATGTTAAATCATTTTTGTATGTCTAGAATAAGCCCAAGCAGGAAATGACATGTATTTTAGATTCGATTTTGAGATTTTTGTACCTATGTTTATGGAATAGTTTATGTTCTTGTCATAATCTGGAGTCAAGGTTTTTCAGGCTTCATAAGATAGGTTGGGAGGTGTTTCCTTTGTTTTCTTTTCTATTTGTTTGCATACAGATGTTATTTTTCTTTATCCAGTGAAATAGTCTATTGGTGAAAATTTCTTTGCAGAAAGGTTTCCTGATAATGGATATGCTTTTTTTTTTTTTTTTTTTTTTTTTTTTTTTTTTTTTTTTTTGTGCGAATCTAAGTCAGGGCCTTGTGCTTGCCAAGCAGGTGCTATGCTGCTGAGCTACATCCCTACCCTCTTTCTTTAATAGACACATCAGGATTTTGATGTTCTATTTCTTCATGTGTGCGTTTTGGTGAATTGTGTTTTATAAACACAATGCCCATTTTTTTTGAACGTATTTAGTATAGGGTCTACAGAGTCTCATTACATAGATCATACTCATAGTGATTCTTCTGTTTTCAGCCTTTTAGGTGCTGGGATTACAGTCACGTGCCACCACATCCAGTCTCAGTCTCCCTCTGTGTGCCCTGGGGGTGGGGCTGGCATAGCACTCTGGGGATGGAAACACAATGTCTATTGCTTTTAGTTTTATTTATTTTTTATTAGTACTATTGCTTTTTAAAACTTCAGATTTATTGGAATATAATTGTTCATAGTATCCATTGATCTTTTTTTTTTTTTTTTTGTCTTTTTGAGACAGGGTTTCCCTATGCAATTCAGGCTCTCCTTAAGCTCACTTTGTAGCTCAGGCTGGTCTCGAACTCACAACAATCCTCCTGCCTCAGCCTCCTGAGTGCTGGGATTACAGGCATGCGCCACCATGCCTGGCTCCATTGATCATTTTGAGATGATTTTTAAGTGTCTATTTTTTTTTAAATTAAAAATTGTTACTCGTTGATTTATTTTGAACAACAGCAATATATTTGTCACAGGAGCCAGAGTCTCAGGTGCCAGCATGGTCATGGTAATAGCCTTTCACAGGCACAAATATTGACTCCTGATTGTATCTTGTGCCCTCACTTGATGGAAAATGAGGTGGTCATACTTTTGAAAAAAAAATTATTGGGGTTTAATTTAGTTTTTGTTTTTGTGTGCTGGGAACTGTGTCTTAGTTTTCTCACTGCTAGAACAAAATACCTACCATGCACAAGTTAAAGGAGGAGAGGTTCACTTGGCTCATAGTTTGTAGAGGTTTCAGTCCATAGTTGGCTGGCTTCAAGCCAGGGAGGGTAGCATGTAGAGAGCTAGGAAGCACAAAGCCTTTTGTCTTTTTTGTGTTTTTATTCCATCCTGGCTATAAGCCTGTTGGTTGGCACCACCCACATTCAGGATAGGTCTTCTTCATCAATAAGACCTTCATGATCCCACACCAGAAGGATGTTAAGCCAGGCAGTGGACTAATCTGGTATCACACACCAAATTGGTTTCTATAGTACTATATCATTTCACATTCCCAGTGTAGTGTGAAATGCACCAGTGCTGCACAGGTTTTAGTTTCTTCACATCCTTGCTAATGCTTGATTTTTTTTTTGTGTGGTACTGGAGAGTGAACTCAGTACCCTGCGCTTGCCAGGCAAGTGCTTATTCTACTGAGCTATCTCCCTGGCTCCTGATGTTTTTGTTCTTGTATTATTAGATAGTGGCCATTATGTATGAGCTGGTGTCTCATTGTGGTTTAATCTATTTTCTCTTGAAATTTCACATCATTCAAAAAATCATTTGTGAGCTCATGACCCACACATACTCTGCACCCCTCTGAAAGTCTTGAGTCTTTTTGTCATGCAGCCTATGAGCAGTGCTGCCTGTTTCTCTTAACTTTTCTCTTCCTTGAAGGTCAGTGACTGGGTCTGTCTTCACTCACTGTTATAGTTCTAGTTTATTGTGAGGTACCTGGTCATCCACATGGTAGCAGCCACCAAAAGAGTATGTTCAAAATGGTTTTAGGATGTGCTATTTACTTTCCTGGGAAGACAAATCCTTGCCCTCTGCTTTCTGTACACATCTTCAGTCAGCTTGAAGCAGGTGTATTAATACCCTGCTATAAAATTAGATAGACTGACTTCCGTGGTACTCAGTGGGGACTTTTGAAAATGATTACATTTAGTTCAAAGCAATGTCTATATTTTGCTTCATTGAATCATGTCGGGTAACAATTTCATTTCTGTAGAAAATTAACTTGGAGGAAGCTACTTGTGTCTGGACAGCCCATCCTTTAGATTGTGAGGGGAAATCTGCTCCTTTTCCTTCCCTCCCTGTAATGCTTTCAGTTCCCTCTTGGTGTTTCTCTGTTGTTGCTATGAACTTGCAGATCTACTGGTGGAAAGAGATCTTGGAAGGATGTCTGTCAAAGGCTTGAGAAAATGCTATTCAGGGATGATAGAAATGATTGGGGCCAGGGAGATGGCTCAAGAGAGAGAGAGAAAAACAAATGATTAGTAGCTGGTGGAGAACACCTGGCCTTACAGAAAAAGCCAGAGGCCAGGGTATTGTTCTTCATGGGTTGGGTGTAAACTGTGGGTTATTAGGGTATGGAGATGTCCACAGGGTCTGGGGGAAGATCTTTAATATGTAGGCTGGCAGAAAGCTTGAATTTAGGATTGTATAACAGACATAACTGTTCCAGCATGTTAAAATCTGATATAGCTGGACTAATGCTTGTTGGGTAGATGTGACTTCTGGATGCTTCAGAGGTGTTTAATCTCTTTCTGTTTGTCTTTATTGAGACACTGTTTCCCTATGAAGTTCAGGTTGGCCTTCAACTCCCTTTGTAGTCCAGGCTGTCTTCAAATTTGCAGTGATCTTCTTGCCTCAGCCTTGCAAATGCTGGGATTACAGGCATGCACCACCACTCTCGGCACAGATGTTCAATCTTTTTTTTCTTTTTAAGATATTTAATCTTGATGTCTCATAAATGAATACATATTTTGGCATCAAAATTTTCAATTTTTAAACCATAATTGTCCAGTTAAGAAATTTTAGTGTAAGGACTGGGCAAAGAGCTCAGTGGATTAAAGCATCTCCTTAGGCTGATGCAGGGGCCAGGAGTTTGATTTCCTGGCTTGCCATGCTAGCCCTGCCAGGGGTATGCTGAGATGGCGATTGAGACTGGGCATGGTGGCACGCACTTGTAATCCCAGCACTTGGGAGGCTGTAAACAGAAGGGTCACTACAAGTCCGATCTATGAAGTAAGATCCTGTAGACCCTGTCGACCCTGTCAAGTTCCAGTGGGTCCTTTACTTTGCTCCTTAGGATGTAAATGGATCCTTAGCACAGGAGGGGGCATGCTCTCAAGATGATGTGAGGCACATATTTCAGAAATCCTAGTTTTCTTTGTTGATCAATAGATTTCCCATTTAAACAAATGCATGAAAGAGTTACAGTACTAATTCATGCTATAAAGTAGATGAATCTAAACACTATTATGTAGCATGTAAGAAGCCAGACATAACAGGATAGCACCGATCCTTCGTCCCATTGGAACAGACTTACTAGCTTTCACCACTGACCTTCGGGGCTTCTCAGCACAGATCTGTGAAGCATGCTTGAATGAGATATTGTCATGGGACCTAGGCCTCTACTAGACTTATGGGAGGCATTGTTATGGGCTCTAGTATTCATATGGGTTCAAGCAGAACATTACCACGGAATTCAGGCCCTCAGCTGGAGTTTTGGGTCTTTAGTGTACGGACAGATTGCTACACTTTTTGTATATGATTCTCTGGGTGATTCATTATAAAATACTTATAAAATATGTGTTCTATATTGTATTGTTGCTCTTGCAACCCCCCTAAATTATATATATATAATCTGTAAGTTTTATTATGTGGCTCCTATTTAAACCACAGTCTCTTTAGACCAAAGGGCACATTTAACTCAGTGAAGAAATCTAATTGGAATTGGGCTGGTCTCAGGGGCCTGGTGTTCCCTCACTTATGTTTCCATCAGAACAGCTTCTCCAAAATCTTTCTAGGAGGGTGCCTGTATGATGGGGGAAAGAACCATAGGTGGTTTCAGGTTTATATAATCATTAGAACTTCTAATTATAGAACAAAAGTCAGCCAACTTCTTCCCTTCCTAAAGGGATCAGATAGTATGTATTTTAGACATTGTAGACTATGTGGAATCCATCATAACTACTCAGCTGTATCCTTGTAGCAGAAAGGCAGCCCCAGATGGTACAGGAACAAATGGATATGACTGTATTCCAATAAAACTTTACTACAAAAACATGCTGTTAGCTAGGCATGGTGGCATATACCTGTAATCCTAGCACTCAGGAAGCTGAGACAGGAAGATTGATTTGAGTCCTGCCTAAACTATACAGCAGACTTTGTCCACCTCCCCTGCCAAAAAAAAAAAAAAAATAAAAAGTTCTGGAATAAATCCAAAACATAGTTTTCCAATAGTTCCAGAAAGACAGCCAGGCCTCATCTTCCAAGTGGTCTAGATAGAAATTGTGTGGAGGAGACTGTGGTTTAACGCTAGGACTAGTGTAAAGTCAGTGTAGACTTATTTTGATCATAAAATTTAAGGTGTAACAAAAACCTCAGCAATCAACATACATGACATTTTCACGTAATATTAACAAAATCAAAATTAGTTCAAAAGAATCGATTATGAACAAAATATAGATAGGGCCAGGTTGAGGATGAGAGTTGGAGGTCTACTCTTTGCTGTAGCCTGGTGTTGTCAGGGGAGGAGGATGGGAGTGGTGTAGAGCTGGAGGCTACTTCACAAGGAACTGAATGCAGTGCTTCCTACAGGAAAAGGAGGTGCTGTCACCAGAAGAAGGAAGGGGATCTGCTTGCTTGGCTTGTGCCTGGGCTTTTACTTCATGTTTTACCTCATGTACAAAATTGCTTTGCTCCTACTCTCTACTTCTCTCAAACCAGGACAGGAGAATTTGGGGTGTGCTTAATGCCTGAGCCAGCAGCAACAATGTGTTTTGAAATATTCATTTTTTTTTTTTGCAGAATCGGGGATTGAACTCAGGCCCTTGCACTTGCCAGGGAAGTGCTTATTCCACTGAGCCATCTCCCCTTGAAATAGTCTTGTATTAATGATATTATATGACACATAAGTTAATTACAGCTAATCTGCAGCATTTATTAGATACACACTACATGTATTATTTTCTCATTTTTCTGTGATAACATCCCTTAGAGGTTATTGTATTGTATTGTATTGTATTGTATTGTATTGTATTGTATTGTATTGTATCCCTGTTGTATAGATTAGGAAAATGAATGACAAGGTAAGTCATTCAAGGTTACACAATGCCTCAACTATTATTTGAGCCAAAGTATTTGTTTTCTTTTTTTCTCTTAACTTTATTGAAAATCAATAATTATATACCGTATTAAAAATTTTAGACAAATATTGAAATGTGAAAGATATAAGATATAGACAGTGAATTTTAGAGATATCTGAAATGAATGCATAGCATAAGATTAATAATCGATTGCATATTCTAAAAATTATTTACAAACTTAAATATAACAATAAAAATTGTCTACAATAAAAATGAAGAAGAAAGAATTTACAGATCAGTCATATAATAGTTCACTCCGTGCCAAAATCAAGAAACTTATATTCATATAATTAGAATTCTCAAATTAGAAAGGGGTAGGCAATATATAAAGATTTAAAATTTCTGAATTTAGTTGAAATTATAGTACCACATTTCCAAAAAAAAAAAAATGAACCTTTT
>PVKA01047443.1:0-14328 GCA_004027165.1 Ctenomys sociabilis | reverse complement strand
AGACAGACAGACAGACAGACAGATAGGTGATAAATAGATAGATAATAGATAGATGATAGTTAGATACATGATAGATAGATACATGATAGATGATAGATACATGATAGATAGATGATAGATAGATAGATAGATAGATAGATAGATAGATAGATAGATAGATAGATAGATAGTCTCATATATACTACAAGTAGGGTTTTAAAGGGAAGCTGAGCCATAAATTGTTGTAACTTACTATTAAAACCACTAATACATGACATGACCTTTGGTCAAGTTTAGAGTCTAAATTTGGTAACTGAAAAATAGTCCTATAAGGCATATAACGTTATAGAACTTTTTAGGTCATACTTCTCCCTTGTGTTCTTCCCTAAATCCAGTTTCTACACAGGCAAAAGGATCCCAAGAGCTGAGTGAGCCCCAAAATGTGCTAGAAACATGATATTTTGGACACTGGTGTTAGGGCTACAAATAAGAAAGGTAACATGAAAGACTCACGTATCCTACTCAAACAGCCCACCACGAACTCTTTAGCCAGTAGATCACATGAGCAATTGTTTTAAAGCAAAACAACTATTGGATTAAAGGTGTATCCAAGCATAAATTTCCAAGTACTTCTACAGAATGAACCAGAAACCGGGGAGACAGCTCAATGGCATAAGTGCTTGCCTGGCAAGCACAAGGTCCTGAGTTCAATCCCTGGTTCCAAAAACTTTTTGGTCTCAAAACAAATCAGAAATCTGGTTCTATCATTTGTACACACCATAACAAACGCAGCCAGAATTCTAGGTGGGTGATGATACAGCTGACTGGAAAATTCTATGGGCCACTCGGGACACTTTAAAAAAGCATGGGACACCATTACTTTCTGCTTTTCTTACTTTGCATTTTTTTTAATCACCAAAAATTTTCATAGGCAGACTTAAGTGAGCTGAAGAACTTAAAATAGGTTAACCGAGGTCAAGAATTATAATTTGTTTATTTATTTTTAATTTTTACCTGCTGTTCCAACAGAGGACAGGCAAATTTTAGTATACACAGGAAGGGCATATCATGGCAAATAAAGGCATAAATACAAGGCAATGGCAGAAAAATACGTGGGCAGTGAGACACTGCAAAATAAGCCTCTTAAGAATCTCAGGTCCGGGGTGGGGGAGATAGTTCAGTAGTGAGCGCTTGCCTGACAAGCACAAAGTCCTGAGTTCAACCTCTAGTAACACGCACACACACAGACACACACAGACACACACACACACACACACACACACACACACACACACACACAAAATACCTCGGGTCCTTTAAGAAACTTCTATCTCTCAGAATTTCTGTGGATTTCAAATAAGAAGCATGTGTGAAACTCTGGCAATCCCACTTATCTTGAGGATGGGCAGAAATGTCATTTTTCAGTATTTATTTTTAGCTCCCCTTGAACTTTCTAGTGAAATCATCTCTCTTCTGTCTCCATGGAGCACCAGCACTCTGTCCTGTGGCTAACAAAACACGTGGACACGCAGGCTCTGGTGTGCAAGGCACTGGATTTGCACAGATCCTCTGCTCATGTTACTCGGCACCTTAAATCACAGTGGGCCGCGTGTCTTCAATCAGGCCAATAGACACAACACATTCGTCATCACGCGTGGCTACGTAAAGAGTTGCAGCGTGTTTCCTAGCAAACCCAGATGAGGAACTGGCTTGCTCCCATTCAGCACATGCGCACAACCTTTTTCAAGTATCTGATCTGAGGATGGAGTAATTGTGAGATTCCGAACCCATGGCTATCAAGAGCCTACTGCATCCTCTCCTCTAGGTCAAACACATTGGCAATAATCATCGCTTCCCATGCACAATCAAAAGACACAATTCTAAGATAATCTTGGATGGGATTCTGCAGCCCTGCTGTGTGTTACCTAGAAAACTCAGGATCACACGGACTCTGAGCACTTCCAGTTTTCATGGAACTGTTCACACAATTTCAGGCTGCCTGTTGTGTTACCAACCTTTTACCAACCAAGTAGAAAAGACATTTAAAAACATAGAATGAACCATCCCGGAAGCTTATAATAAGGAAACTGTCCTCCCATCCTCCAGTTTAAAAATCTTTGTGCTGGACATTGTTCCCAATGGATATTCCAGAGGACTTAGGGACCCACGAGGTGGAGGGAAGTCTTGAAGTGTGGGGCTGCAGATGAAGTTTACATAGGCCCATAGCTATGGACCTCTGGCTTTCATTGTTTCTGTCTGTCTGTCTGTCTGTCTCTCTCTCTCTCTCTAATAAAAAAGGAGCCCTGCATTCTCCCAGCCATACACAATCATCAAGAGATGGCTTCAACCCTAAGGCACATTTCCCTCTCTAGGAAAATTACCCAGCCAGATCTGACTTCCCCTCTGGACTCGACCTAACCTAGCGTTCCCAAGAGAGGGACCCGCAGAACCGCTCGCTCTCCATCTTCTATCTAAACTCAGATCAGAAGAACACAGGAAAGCCCAGAGTGTTGCCAAGTTGTCAAGAGTTGTAATAAATCAGAGTGAGCCTCACAGCCATCAAACACACTTTCTGCACCTCCAGGCGACAGCCTCCCCGAAGGGCTCCCCAGTGAGCCCAGGAAGCCCCAGGACACTGACTCCCAGGTTAGCCCCAACCCCCACACCTTGTGCAGCCTGAGTATCTGCCTGGCCACCTTGTAATCCTAGACCTGTGTCTTCGACACTTACCATGACGCTGTCCACCTCACAGGGGGCCTTGTACAGTTACTCCACAGGTATCTACTTGGTTATTTTTTCCGTCTTCAGCACGTTACTTCCTATGGCAATAAAAAAAAAATTGTTATAGTAAAGATTCTACTCAGTGAAAGATGGCACATTCTCAAAGCAAGTACATTCCCTTTGAGTTTCCCTGTGAATAGGCACAAGAAAGAACAGGCTGGGAGTCGGGTCCTACCAAGCTTGCCTAGCTCCCGGGAAGGCACGGACTTATGCGTACAGAACTGCTACACGCCCCGGCTTTGTTTGCCTTCCAAAGCGCACACTCTGAGCGCAGATGCATTGTGGAAATACAAAATCAAAGAAGGAAGACAGCTTCAGGTGCCCAACATGTGAATTACCAGTATGAATCTTGTCAGCCTTAAACCTTGGAAGAAGAGAATCAGTTTTGTGGCTGCCTGCATGACATCCAGTTTATTTCAATAAAAACTGGATCACCATTGAGTGATTTTTTAAGGACAGCCTGGTCGGACCTCAGAAATCATTTATTTGCCAAGAGTAGTGCTCAGCCTGCAAAATTATTCCTAGAGTACTGGGTCATACTAAATACGATCTCTTGTTTCCCTGTTTGGGTAGTAAATGGCTTTGGACACTTTGGGAATGTCAGGGTTTGGTCTTGTTTTTTTTTTTTTTTTTGTTTTGCAAGAGGAACCATGTAATAATGGAAACATTTTACAATATTTTAGAACGAATCACCTCGAGAATCACAGTCAATGAGTGCAGGAAATCTGTCCATACACTAAAGACCCAAGAATCCAGATCGGGGCCAGAACCCTGATATTCAGCTGGAAACTGAGAGTTCATAATAATGCCATGCACAAGTCCAACTGGAGGCCTAGAGCCCATGACAAAGTCTCGTGCAGATCTGTACTGCCACCTCCCAAAGGCCAGGGCTGGAAGCTAGAAAGCCTATCCCAGTGGGATGAAGGGTCTGTGCGAGCAGCTGAGGGACTTGAACTGGAGCCAAGACATGATGCTGAAGGTAAGAACCAGAGCTCATGCAAAGGTACCACAGCCATCTTCATGGACAGGGAGCTCCTGAGCTCCTCCAGCAATAAGGAAGGCTCTCTTCCATTTCTGAAAGCCCATGCGACAAACTTCTGCAGGAGCCTGGACAGTTTGCCATCTTCCCTTCCAGAGCCAGGAAACGATGCTCCAGATGAGGACCAGAGCTCCTCAAAATGAACCACAGCCATTCTCATTGACAACCAACGTCCCCACGCTCCCGCAGTGACAAGATCAGCCAAGTTCATCGGGAAAGCCGGCGTGCGACAAGATCACACAGCAGAACACCCCGAAACAACTAACAGCTCCAATAGCTTCTCCAAACAGCAGAGCTAACAGCCTAACAGCTTTTCCTGCGGTGCCCCTTGTGCTGGTGGTAATGGTCCTCAGGTGGGGCTCCCACAGCCAGCATTACGCTGGTTCATTTCAGCTGGCTGTAGCATGCTCACCACCAGTTGGTGATCAACGACAGGAGGTGACTGTGTCATGGACTCTCGTCTTTAGGAAGACACTGCACCCCCTCCTTACAACTGAGAATCAGAAGGAAATGAATTTTTACGCCAGAGAGAGGTGACAAACCAATGGCTCCCTATAAGCTGTGCACTGTGTGTCTCTGTGAAGGATGGGAAGCAGACAGGGAGGACAAAGCATTCAACATCCTTCGCTGTTGACCTCACAACTTCCACGGTATCAGCATGAAACAGATAAAGCCTTTGGCTTCCATCGGTAATGAGTCAGTATGTTATTAAATTGTCAAAAGATATTTTATTTTAATTACCCTTTCTGTTTCTCATAGCAAGCAGCACATTTAATTATGAATATGCATTTCTCAGATATTGATTAAAATGTCTTTGCAAAATGAATTTATGCCTAACTACCGTCCTAATTGCATCTGCCTTCGGTGACCTTTCTGCAGACAAACAGGGACTTTATTAGCATATCTGTTTGCATGTTAGAAAGTACTGGTTTTCAGATACGAAGCTCCACGTTGCATAGGCTGTAGAACAGGGAGCTTGGTCTGCAGCTGGGTATATCTTGAATAAAGAGAGGATGCATTTTTCAAGATATCAAGCTACATTCTCATCCAAGGAAGTACCACAGCTACAGTCAATCCACATTGAGCAAGTTCAGTGCCTTAGAGATCTCAAGTCTGTGAGTTTTCACGATTACTTCAAAAAAATAGAATCCAGGGAGATATTAACTCATCTGCTTGATGAGTTCATGAACAGAATCTCCTCCACCCACCCACCGTTGCTCAGGTGTTACACATGAGCATATCTTTCTTAGGACCCTGACATCCCACACTGGGGAATCTAAGCTTAAAGTAGTTTTCGTCGATGATAAATAACACTGGTCAGAAAGTTCTTGGAACAGCAAAAGATGGTGTGGTACAGTGGATTAAAAACGTTTTTGGGTATTAGCAGCAAAGGCACCCTGTACTGCATTAGTAATGAGGAAAACTTACTCTCAATTAATACTTAACTATTGTAGCACTGCTTTTTCCCAAAACTGGTTCCATTCTACTTATCCAGCTAAGAGTCCATTGCCAGTGTGTCTCCACATTTTTTTTCTTTGGTGGAACTGGGGGTTGAACTCAGACCCTTGCGCTTGCCAGAGAAGTGCTTATTCTACTGAGCCATCTCCCCAGCCCCATGCATATGTGTATACGCAAGAACTCGTGAATTCCACAGGTACCAAGGTGATCATGGAATAGTACTTTAGTATTGAGGAGTACTTTCTATAAAAAAAAAAATAAGTGTGAATTATGCCTGATTACTACCTTTTCTCTAGTGCTAGAGGAAGTTAAAACTTTATTTATTATTAAGTTCGGGGGCTGGCCTGACTTTCATCATAGGTTTGTTAAAATCAGATGGAAACCCTCACTGTATTTGTGCTTACTTTCTCTTCAAACCTGGCCATCCATTTTTAAACCCGATAGAACATAATGTGTGTATCACAGAGGACTGAATGTTGACTGTCTCATGCTGCCTGGACTCTATAGAAAGAACTTTGTTCTTCCTTGGCATTTCTATCAGGGACAATCCTATGCAAAGGTCTCTCCCTTCAGGGAAGAAACCCTGCAGCCCTGCGAGCCCCCTTTACTGGGTTGCTATCTCTATACTCAGTGATAATCAGATTATCTTTCTGGATATGCATGATTTAAATACTTTCTAAATAGGTTTGTGGGTTTTTTTGTGTGTTTTGTTCATTTAAATTGGCACCGTTATTTTATAGACTGATGGTGTGAAATTGCTGTTTGCAGACATGTGTCATAGTTCTACTATGTTCTATACTGATCTGTGTGTGTGTGTGTGTGTGTGTGTGTGTGTGTGTGTGCGCGTGCATGTGTGGTTTCCCAGTTAGCCTTGATAGTGTTTTACCACAGTGCTGAAGAAACAAGTGGCCAGAGGAAATCTTTCACCCTGCGAAGTTGATATTCTCAGGGATTTTGTTCGCTCTGAGCATAAGCGATTCAGGATGCAGTCAGTTGAGGATGGAAATTTCTTCCAAATTGCTATTGGCTTTTTTAGCTCTTAACTCGGAAGATAGCACTCCTTTACTGCCCACACAGGGTAAGCAATCTTTGCACTAACTGCTGCCATCAATGGAGTATTTGCACTCTGAATACTCCTGCAAGTGAAGAGCTGGGTGTTGATTCTGAGAGAACTTTGCAATAAGCCAGGGCAGCATATCACGGTCTTAGAGCTCATTCGAAGACAATTTCTTGTGACAGACAGAATAAATGCAAGCGTACAGAATAAATTCTTCCTAGGACATGTGGACATCACTATGTCACTTTTGCGTCCTCACTGTCCACTATGTTAGCACTTTATAAATACTCTACAATTTTTTAAGTAGATTTTACTTAAATCTACATCAGGCATAGGATAGGTTGTTTCTGAGACTGGTACTGTAAAGTATATGTCATACACTTGTATGCAAACAAGTTACCTGTTAAAGTAGAACTCACTGTCAATTCCATATGTCCTACGTTAATGTCCACAGTAAGCAGAATATGCACTATCAGTACAAGCACACCCACCTGTTGAGAATCAGAGAAGTGGAAGGTAAGAAAGACATATTCCACTCTATGACAGTGTTTCAAACAAGATCCTCCATGTAATTTCATCTTTACAGTTGCAGATGGGGGTGTTCACAGAGATGTACACAGCCATTCCAACGCACCTCAGGGTAGCTGGTTAACAAAGATCCTGGGACCTGAGATGCAAACATATAAACATTTTCATCAAGAATTACACTCTTATTACTTTTCTCCTTTTGCAAGCAAAATAACATTACATGATGGGTATGCCTTATTCGAAGTTCTTGGCAACACCATTATTTGAAATTATAATTTCCAAAAATTAAGAGTATTTGCAAGTGTATGAGGAGAGATTTGAGGCAAAACACGGGTGAGATAGCTCAGCGGACTAAGCGCCTGCTCAGGCAAGTGCGGGGACCAGGGTTTGATCCCTAGTCCCACATGTTGCACTGGATATGCCCCCGCATGCACCGAGCTGGCCCCCAAAACCAAGCATGGTGGTACATGGCCATAACCCTAGCCCTGGGGAGGCGGAGATAAGAGGGTCACTGCCTGCCTGAGCTGCCTAGTGAGACCCTGTACCAAATACAGGAAAAAAGAAGACAAGTATAAACAAGAAATTCATTTCTCTGTCTTATTTACAAAGCCTAAATGAACTTTTAATAATTTGGTACAAGGAACAAAGATTTATCTAGTGGAATTCTCCAATTCTTGACATTAACTCAGCTCTCAAAATGCTTTATATGACTGAACCATCATAAACTTTAGAATTTTGGATAAAAGATGCTTAAACTATTTTTTTTTCTTTTTGTATCAAAATAATTCTAATAAATATTGACTTGGTACTCTGAGTCATATTGCTGCAGAAATATTTGTTGATCAGAGGCCACTGGGATTACTCAGCTATCAAAAAAGAGGCTAGACTGGCTGTACCCCTGCAAGGTCTTTTTGGGGAGATTGGCACGAAAATAACAGCTTGATATCTTTTAAAGTTATCAAGGAATAGAGAGATACTCAGAAATATCTCCCTAGCAGCTGAGACAGGGTCTCAGGAGGTGACCGTGAGGGTGACGTTCTATGGGATATGAGCCAAGGGGTGAGGGGTCAGTGAGAATGCCGTAAGGTGGGGTTTGAAAGCACCCCAGCACCTCAAGGTTTCCACAGGTCAATCTCACAATGAAAGCTAGGGCTTTGACGTCAGTCCCGACTAATGCTGGCGTTGTGGTTGCCAAAAGGACATACACACGCACACAAGCAGGAAGAAAATGTAGTCATTTTTAAGACCTAAAGGTAATTCAGGAGTCGCTTTGCATCCACAAACAAATTCCAAGTCACGTCCGTTATTTATGGAGCTTTCTTCCAAGTCAGTGAAGTGTTCAATTTCTCCGAGACTATTAGGGGCAACAGCATTAATTTTAATATGTTTGTAAGGCAGTGTAGATATATATGTGAGAGTGAAAAAAGTGTCTAGGTGATAGAGGGGTCATCTATCGCAGCTTGAACATAGACATATAAATTTTAAGTTTACCAGAGTCAGCGTGACCCATGCCTTAATTTCTTAGCTGAATTTTTCTTAGCAGAAAAATATCCTATGTTCACTCTAAAACGTTGACTATTTAATGGCATTCCCTGTCTTGCTTTGACTCCCCTTCAATTAACTGTTGAAGAATATTTAATTCAGTTCATATTTAACATTACAAATACCAAGAAAACAACACCAAAACGGGGGGTGGGGACATTTCCATGTAGAATTCTTTTTCAATGTAAGTTTAAAAAGGATAAATAAGTTTACACTGTTCTAATTTACCCTAACAATCCCACAATTTGAGTGGACTCTCAAAAAATTAATTTCTGATTATCCTGCTGGTTCAAACACACATCCTCAAAAACAAAATTGAGTCACAATGAATCACCCATCCGCGGTGAAGTAGAAATAGAAACACGGAAAAATCGATGTATATCTTTAGCATTAGAATGCAATTGCATTATATATCATTTTCTTGTATCTCCAGTTCTCCATTCAGTATTAAGAATGTAGTTATCACATGCAGTGTTTGGGTACTTGTGGTTCACGGCGCTACTCCTCACTAAAATTCAGATTGCTTCACAACCTTAAAACGTAGAATTTCCAATACACAAGGAATGGACCCACTTTTGAATTGCATATTTGACAAAACTCCTCTGTGGGGTCATCTTTAACAACATACAGAAACTAAAAATGTAAAACACTCTAGGGATGTGGAGGTGAACAAAGGTGATGTAAATGGGTGGATTGAAAAGCAAATCCGTACACTATGGGGTTAAGAGACAGTTATACTGTGTTAACAATCCTGTAAGTGGAAGTGTACTCCATAACTTAACCATTTTTCACGACACAGTAATGGCCACAGTGAGAACGTTTTGTCACTTGATTCTGGTGATAGCTGGGGAGAAGGTGTACCCTGATATCTACTACTCAGCTCAAACCACTCATGTAATCTCAGCCGTCTAGGAGGCTGAGGCAGAGCAATCTTCAATTGGAGTCTAGGCTGGGTAAGCTAGCAACTGAACCAGGTCTTCTCAAAACGGACAATGAAAAGGATGGTTATGGTAGCTCACTGTGAAGGTGCTGGGTCCAACCCCTAATATAACAAAGAAAGAAAGAAAAGAGACGTAGCTGTATAGGAGGAGGAGAAAGACAGCAAAAGGAAAAAGCAAATGAAGAGGAGAAAGATGGAGGGAAAGACAGGAAAAAGACAAGGGGAGAAGGGCAGGGACAGAGACATACATAGAAAGACATTGAGACAGAGACAAGAGAGACAGAGACAGGAGACAGGAGACAGAGACAGACAGAGAGACAGAGAAACAGAGAGAGACAGGAGACAGAGACAGGAGACAGGAGACAGAGACAGACATGAGACAGAGACAGGAGACAGAGACAGAGGCAGAGACCGAATTTTCTTTGCGCAAAGACAAAAACTCAATATTCTACCTATGATTTCTATTAACATTATCACTTAATAAAATGAAATGCCTTTTTCTGTGTTTATATATTTGGTGCAGTCTTGCTGCACAGCTCAGACTCATAGGGATCCTCCTGTCTCAGCCTCCCCAGTGCTAAGAATGCAGGTGTGGTCACCGTGCCCAATTTCAGTGGCCAGCATGGTGTTAGTATGGCTCCAGGGCCAGCACGTCATGCGGTACTGGGGATTGAACCTGACTCCCTGCACTTGCCAGGCAGGTGCTTACCTTGTGAAGCTTTCTCCCTGAAGTTATTGACTTGAGCCTTTTACACCTCAGCATATTAATATGGCTTTACTTTTTATACTTCATTTTCATACTTTTCTGATGAGTGTTTCATACCAAGATAAAGCAAGAGCTATATATAAAAAAAAAAAAAAAACGTATAACTTTTGTATCTAACAAGGTCAGTCAAATCCCCTCATGATTGACCCTGAAACCTGGTAAGTGGTTTGTAGATCTTTCATCAGTGTCATCCATGGGGATGAGTCATGACCATTGCTTGACCAACTTGCTCTCTGTGAAAGCCTGAGAGAATGTTTTGTCTTTAGGTGACTCACCCTAGACGTATTATACATCGTCGATCACTGAAAAAAATTTTTTAAATACCATTTAATTCATAGACCACATTCATAATTACTTGGAAATAAAGGACATGAAAAAATGAATACATTTTCTGTAAGTCAGACTATCTGCTCCATATCAAAGTGAAACACTCAGTGAAGACCCTTGTCCTAACTTCCCTCGGAATCTCTGTGGTCGGTCTGCACATCTAAGGAAACTGAGGATTCAGGTCCTAGCGCTGACCATGAAAGTATTTGATTTGCTCCTTCACTTAGCTGCATTGTGTCTCAACGATTCATTTCTTCCATAAAGAATCCAGGGGCAATGCTGGTGTCCACGCTGCTGACATAAAGGAAGGTAAGTTTAGTTGTGACCCACTGCATGCACTAGTGCCTATACACACATGCAAAATAATAAAAACAGAAGTACAGTTCAAGTGTTGTGGAAGTTTAAGTAGAAGCAGCCATATATAACAACAGCAGATTTGGGAGCCCTGCACAGCTTATGTGGAAGATCGTAGGAAAGATCATCAGAGAGGGAATACCAGGGACTAGATGAGCTCCCAAAATCACAAAGGAAAGGATCTACACCAACACACCCAGAAGAAATATCCCAGGGAGAGGTATAGTGTGGTGTGCCACAATGGGTCAGTTCAAAGCATCCAGGAAGCAAAGAAAGACAAAGCTAGCTGTGTAGGAACCAGGAAAGACTCCAATATGGCACCGCGGGGGTCAAAAACCTGCTCTGCTAAAAGCATAGGTGTCTCTGTAACCAATCACATAGAAAACCAACTATCATGAAATTTACATGTAAAAGTCAGAAAGAACCCACGTGGGACCCTTTTGTTCACAAACTACTAGCTACACACACAGGCACCTACACACACAGAACACGTTCTCCTAGCAAACACCCCTGAAGTAGGCAGTCCTTCTCTAGTGTCTT
Organism: Ctenomys sociabilis; assembly: GCA_004027165.1. Lineage (NCBI taxonomy): Eukaryota > Metazoa > Chordata > Mammalia > Rodentia > Ctenomyidae > Ctenomys > Ctenomys sociabilis. The sequence continues at coordinate 3,017 of PVKA01047443.1, read as the reverse complement.
GGTTAGTTTCCTCTCATTACAGAGACAAAATAACCAACACCCAGAATTAAGGAAGGAAAAGTTTATGGAACTCACAGTCTGTGCAGGTTTCAGTCCATGCTCGGCAGGCTCTAAGGCAGAGCAGCACACGGCAGAGGGCAGCTGTTCATGGTGGCCGAAAACAGCAAGGGTAAAATAGGAGGAGAGAGACAGCAAACCTCTTTCTGTTGCTTATTTGTAAGCAGGGAAGGTGCAGCACTCACCCTCATAGTCCTAGCATTCGTCCACGAATCAACCAAAATCTCCAAAAGCCCAGCTCATGACTGCATGAGCCTTTAGGGAGAATAAAACATAACCAGTAACACCATGACACATAGCCAGTCTACGATTGAAGGAACGTAAACTTTAAAAATGAGCCACCACCCTGCCCAAACAAAAACCATCAATGTATAATAATGTTCTAATAAAAAATGCAATGGAAGACAAAACCACATAAATACTGCAATATTCAGATAAGGACGTATGATGCTTCCTAGGTCCTCAGGTTCAAACTGCTGATTGCTAAGCCAATCCAAACCATTCCTGATAGATTGTTACAGAGAGAGGAGCATTTGATAATCAAATTTCAGCTTGAGTAATAAAGCAGTGGGTTGAGCATGAAGTGAAGAAGTTCATGAATAACCAGAGAGGGGCCAAGCACCAGTATCGCCAGCTACATTCCATTTAACGTGAACAAAAAGCAACAGTCATGACTCATCCACATGGCTGACACTGACAAAGGATCTACAGACTGTGGTATAGGGTTGCAGGATAAGTCCCAAGGGTACTTGACTGACCTCATTAGATAAAAAAGTTACATTTCTTGTTACATAGGTATTGATTTCTCCTGGTCTTAACCATCCAGCAGAAAAGTATAGAAATGAGGTATGAAAAGTGAAGCCATGTTAATATGCTGAGCTGTGCAAGGCTCAAGTCAACAGACTACACCATTGCCAATCCTGTGGATAATCCACTACCACAGTGACCTACTGGACTACATTGGAATATTTTGCTGAATTCATGCAACTAAAGTATTTAGATGGCAAAGGAATACGCATCTCTGACAGAACTAAAGAAAAAAGGTGATATAAATGAAGGACCATTTTGTATTTGTATGTACAAAATAGCTAGGATAGATATATGGCTACTTTTTCTTAATTCAATGAGAAGAAAGATTTGTACCAATAGCGTTTGGACAGGACATCACGTCTGCATCCTACACTATGAACGACAGCCACAAGGACAACAATATGCAATGTATTAATTGTTGTAACTCTCTTACCAACCGGCTTGGAAGCTCTCTCTTTGCAATTTTTGCTCAATAAAATTAATAAGAAATATTTCTAAATAGTTAAAAAAACAAGTTATATCTCTTGTTATGTACAGCTTGCTTTATCTTGTTCTTAACCATCCAGCAGAAAAAGTATAAAAACCAGGTATAAAAAGTAAAGCCATATTAATATGCTGAGCTATAAAAGGTTCAAGTCAGACATTGCCAGTCCTTCGGAAGAGCCCCTACTATGAACTACCATATTACATTGGGATATTTTGCTGAATTCATACACCTACAGTATTCAAATGACAGTGAAATGCCATTTTCTGACAAAATTAACCAAGAAAGTGGGATAGAAACGAATGACAATTTTGTATCTATATACTTAAAATAGGATAGATACACAGCTCCATTCTCTTACTTCAAAGAATAGAGAGGTTTGTTTTGATATTTGCGATAGGATATCACATCTCCACCTTGTACAATGAATAACTACTAAGACAACAATATGCGATGTATTAATTATTAAGACTGTCCTTCTTATCAGAATTGAAGTTGTCTCATTGCTATTTGTTTCTCAGTGAAATTATTAAAAATGTGAACCACAAGTACCCAAACACTGCATGTGATAACTACGTTCTAAATACTGAATGGAGAACTGGAGATACAAGAAAGTGAACATGTATTGAAGATTCTAGACAAGGACAGTTGCCTAACATAATCTATTATTTCAGAAGTGGAAGAAATCATTTTTAAACATTACTTGGACAGTGCAAATGCCCTGTCCTGGATATTAGTGAAGTATAAATTGAGATAAATGTACCAGGGCCATTGAAGTGTAAGACGAAGGAAGAAAGAACACAGGTGGAGCCGGGCGTGGTGGCGCATGCTTGTAATCCCAGCACTCGGGAGGCTGAGGCAGGAGGATTGTTGTGAGTTCGAGACCAGCTTGAGCTACAAAGTGAGCTTAAAGCCAGCCTGAACTGCATAGCGAGACCCTGTCTCAAAAAGACAATAAAAAAAAAAAAAAAAAAAAAAAAGAACACAGATGGAAATCGATGTGTGCCCATGATGGGAAAAGACAGGATTCATATCCAAAATAATTAACTGGGGCTGGGGAGATAGCTCCATGGTCTAAGCATCTGCCTGGCAAGTGCAAGGACTCAGGTTCAATCCCCTGCATGTTGTGCTGGCCCCAGAACACTGGGCTCACCATTCAGGCCCTCAAAAGCAGGTATGATGGCACACATCTGCAAATCCCAGTGCTGGGGAAGCTGAGACAGGAGGATCACTATGACTCCGAGTTGCACAGTGAGACCTTTTCCAAATAAAGACTTTGAAAACAAATTGATAACATGTGGGACTGAGTAGGGGAGATGCATGCCCAGGGAAGAGGGCAACTGTGGCAAGTTTAAAAAAAAAAAAAAAAAAAAGGACAATGTTGGAAGCATTGAAATTGAGTGTGAGGGCAGGCACAGAAGAAGAGATCACTAAGAAGCAGAAGCAAAAGCAGCATAGATGCAGGGAGAGAAGTCAGAGAGAAAAGCAGGGAAGTGTGTGTCTCCTGGGTGAAAACAACCATGGAAATATGAGTTGATGCACTTTTAAGGAGAGAACGGAATAAGGAGAGATATCCTTAGTGTGAAAGTGGAGAAGCAGTAATGACAAGACAAAGGGGAGCTGAGAATTGGAAAAGTTCCATAAGCAAATACAAAGGGAGAGGAGG
>PVKA01047442.1:0-14336 GCA_004027165.1 Ctenomys sociabilis | reverse complement strand
GAGGGAGAGAGGGAGGGAGGGAGGGAGGGAGGAAGGAAGGAAGGAAGGAAGGAAGGAAGGAAGGAAGGAAGGAAGGAAGGAAGGAAGGAAGGGTCAGAAAACTGATTCTCTTAAAAACAAACAAAAAGTCCTCACCACAGAAATTCTTGATGTCTGTCTCTGCACTCAAAACCAAAGGAGAAAAGGTATTCTTGTTGATGAGCCAAGCGCTATTAAAGCTCTTCACATGGATGGCCTCATTCCTTAAAATAACTGCACAGGACAAGAGCTGCTATACATCCATTCTACAAATCAAGAAACTAAGACACAGAGCCCAACAGGGGAGATCATGGTCATACCTAAGGACCAGCCTCTCCAGAGCCTGCCAGGAATACGTCCAGCAATCCTGAGCCCCTCCACCCGCTAGGCAAGGGCCCTACGTACCTGTGGACAGCCCCACTCCTGAGCGTGATTTTTTCCGTGACCATTTGTAGTACGTGATCCCACTGACCCAAGGCCTTTCTGGGAATGAGGAGGCGAGAAGCAGGACTTATGAGGTCTCCATTCGCAATCAAGCTGGAGAGCACAGAGGGAAGAGACCAAACCATTTGAAACAAAAATGCCTACAAAACCCAACTCCAAAGTAGAAGGAAAACATGAAGCCAATTTCAACTTGGGATGGAAAGGTCTCAACTTACAAGATGGTGCAGGGCTCCTGGAGTGCTTTTCTAAAGCGCGCTGACACATTGATCCTGCTGTGGGTGACTGGTTTTACCTTTGAAAGCAAAGGAAAGAAGTATAAATCTCTTAGCTTATATTAGTCTCCTCTCCTCCTCTTCTACTCCTCTGTCTCTGTCTATCCATCCATGTCTCTCTCTCTCTCTCTCTCTCTCTCTCTCTCTCTCTCTCTCACACACACACACACACACACACACACACACACATTTCCAGGGAACTATCTGCCAGGACTTTGTTGATTCCCAGCTTTCCATCCTGCCCGCTTTTATAAATACTGTGGACTCAGCCTCTATCCGTGTTAGCCTCTTAACAAAGTTCTCAAGGAAAGAGAACAATTTGCCGCAAGCCCTGGACATGCTGCTTATAGTCTGAGCCAAAGACACAAACCCAAGGAAACCCTGCACTATTATGAGAATTGTCATGCAACTTTGCAAGAGCCTTTTTTGGAAAAGAACGATAAAGTACGTTCCAACTCCCCAAGATGAAGGTAATCGTTACGCACTGCAAACATGTACTACTCATCTGAAACAATTAAAAATAAAATAAACAATTTGAATCAGGTTTCTTTCTCCAGTCCAAAGAACAACAAAAACAAAACAAAGAAAAACTGTAACACAATGTTCCAAAGCACCCTCCCTGCACCCTCCCTGCACCCTCCCTGCACCCTCCCTGCAGCCTCCCTGCAGCCACCCTGCAGCCTCCCATGCGAGCTTTTGTCCTCCCTCCTCTCCCGCCTCCATCACCCCTGCCTTGGGGTTCCACGCTCCCCACACTATTTTGGGGGAGAGACTCTGCCTCCTCCCCTGCTCATCAAATCAAGCTCCACTCCCAGAGTTGCAGTTCCTGGGCTCTGGCACCTGGCGGGTGCGTCGGGTCAGTCACCTTCTCCTTCTCTGTCCCGGGTCCAGACTGCTGTGAGCGCCACACACCCCATGAGAGACGCCACCATTGGCCTTGGCCTGGACCCTGGCACTGTGCAGCCACCCCTCTCCTCCTCCCATCCCAGTGGGTTCTTTTCGTTTCCTAGGACAGATAGTCTGAATCTTTTCTTTTGTGCTCAGCCCTGAAAGCCCATTCCAGACATAGACACTGTCCGTGAACCATTTTATTTCAAGCCTCAGGAAAATGAGCATGAAGTGTTTCACCCTACCCTTCCTCCACAGCCCAGCTTTTATCTTCACCACCACTTTCCCCTCCCCTGCCTGTCTCAGAAGGCTGATCCCTGACGCCTTGTAGGGCTAATCCTCCCATCTTGATGTTCTTCCCTGCTGTCCCTACTTGCCGCTTTCATGCCATAGCCCTCCGCTGCCTGGGATCTCATTTTCTCCCCTGATGCTATGACCCTTCCAAGTATCTCTTCCATCTCCCTCTTCAGAGTTTGCATCTTGTCTCCTCCACCCTGTTTTCTCTTTGGTCTTTTTCTCTCCAATTTCCACCTGCACCCTGCAGGCCAGCTGCTAAAGACCATCTGCAGGAAGCCCCAGGACTGAGCGCTGTTCTCATCTGCTACCAAGCCCCGTCCCCTGTGCCATCTAACCGCCTTGCTCACTCCTTTCCCAGCACGCCTTCTTCGCCCACTCCTTGCCTTGGCTTACCTTGCCACTCTACCTAAACTGTCTCCCCATTTCTTCAACAATTTCCCCGCACTGCCCTGGGCCCAGCTCTGGAATCGGCATTTCCATGCATTCTCCAGCTGGCTGGCTCAGCCTGCCACTGCTGCTAACACATTGACCATAGCCTATTGGCTTTGGTGGGAGGGGGTTCCTCATGATTAAAAAGGAGACTTATAAGCAAAATGCACTGATTATCAGAAACAGCCTCATTTGTTGTTCTTTATTTCATGACAATCACTGTACAGTGACACCCTCATTGTTGAGCTTAATTCACTCTAAATTCTTATTGAAATGTAAAAATGTTCAAGAACTGAACATATTTTTCCCATAAGAAATAAGAGGAAACTAAATCATTGGTTTTAAGGCCCCAAAACTTATAAATTCATTTTTCTAGGGCTTTAACAAATTTTGCCATGATGGTGTCACTAACTCCCTTTGGAGCCATGGTTATGACATTTTATGCAGATACAGTGAAAACAGGTACAATGACAAATGTTTTAACACATTCACACAAACGCACTATGTTGTCTGGGTAAGCGCAGAGGTTATACCGAAGTGTCACCCTTTTAAGTCCAGACGTGCATGCATGGCCCATGCTTTGCCTGTACACGTTTTTTCAAGTCAGATTTTCAGTCTGACCATCCAGCAAAGTTACAAACACCAAGCAGATTTTCATTTTTAGCTTTTCTGTGCAGGTATTGGAAAGTTCTAGTCTGGAGCCACTCAGCAGCCAAGGCATGGCTGAATTCCAGTAATTCACACGACATACCTTTCAAATCCCTCAAAATAATACATTGAAGTACACAATAGCCTGACTATTTGTGAAAAAAAAATTGAAGCTTAATTAATTATCCAAAATTAACATAAGAAGCAGAATTTTTAGTGAACTCACACCTATGAGCCTCTATTTGCTATGTACTCCACTCTCCATTTTAGGATAAACTAGTACCCATAAGTCCTTTCTGAGACTCCTTCCTCTACAAAATGCTCCTATCTTTGAAAGCAATATGAAAATTAATCCTTCTATGACTCTCCCATGCACAAAACAGGGCTGCACAAGGCTTTCTAGCTGTACTAAAAGTTAATTAAAATTTAATTAAAAGATACTCTGATTTAGAGTAAAAATTTAAAAATTTAAGCATGCTAACCTTTCCCATTTTAGGCCCACAGATGCTTGGCCTTAACTAACATTTAAGGTGATATTGATTCATTTGCAATAAATATATAATAGGTGATACATGAATCTGAACAAGATTCAAACAGTTAAGAGGCATATAACAGAAAGGAAGTGGCCTGACCTCCTGTTTGCTGACCACTGAGCTGCAGCAAGAGCCAGGAGCAGTCATCCAAAGACAGCCTGTGATTCATTCGCACATTAATGACCTAAATATTGTATGTGTATCATTTTCAACCCTAAAAGATAGTCTGCTGTCCCCACCCTCCTGCACCTTGCTCTGTTTCTCCAATGTAAAACTTCTGTTGCTTTTTATTCTCCCCTCTGAGCACTAACAGGCCCAGCCAACCCTGCTTGGCTTCTGAGATCAGACAAGATTGGGCAAATTCAGGGTGGTATGGCCAAAGCTGGCTTTTGCTCTCACATCCTTTTAATTAGTGTATGTCATTCCTATAGAACAGTAGGTCTCTGCATATCCATACGTGCATGGGACACACTTTGCCAATGTCTACCTCCCATCGCTCCTCTTGCTTTTCCTTTTCTCCATCCACCTGAGCCCCTTCCCCTTCTCAAATATTCTCCCATCCACTTTCCTACTTCTATGTCACCTCTGTCTCTGTCTCTGTTTCCTCCTCCCCATTCCACTTACAGAGAAAACTTGCAAATTTGCCTGCGTGGATCTCCCCAGTTCCACTCATTTCTCTATAAGTCACAAAAAAATTGTCCCTTTACTGATGAGTAACATTTTATTGTGCATAAATAGACTGTATTTTCTTTGTCCATTTTTATGCTAATGAACCCATATACTATTTTCCATAATTAGCTATTGTGAGGTTTGCTGCAATAACATAGATATGGAGGTGTCCCTACAGTATACTGACTTTAATTCCTTCAGCACTATGCCAAGGGACGTGGAGCCAGATCAGATGGTGGCTCTATTTTTAGTTTTTCAATGAACCTCCATATTGATTTGTATAGTGGTTTACCACTTTACATTCCCACCAGCAGCACAGAAGGGTTTTTTCCTTCACATTATTTTGTTTTGTTTGTGTTCTTAATGATAGCCATTCTCCTGGGGAGAAATATCTCAGTATAGTTTATTTATTTGGTACAGGATCTCTATACCAAATAAATAAACTTATAGTTTATTCAAACTCATAGTGACCCTCCTGTCTCAGCCTCCTCAGTGCTAGGATTACAAGCATGTGCCACCATACCAGGTTTTGGGGCCTGCATGGCACACAGGAGTTCCCAGGCCAGCACAGCATGCAGTACCTGAGATCAAGCTTAGGTTCTTGGGCTTGCCAGGCAGGCCCTTAAACTGCTGAGCGATCTCCCCAGCCCCTTATGTCAGTATAGTTTTCATTTGCATGTTGAAAATTTTTCATATATTTATTGACCACTTCTACTTCCTCTTTTGAAACATGACCATTCAGTTTACTTACTCAATTACTGATGGGGGATTGGTGTTAATTTGGGGAGGGTTTTTTTGTATTTTGGATATAACTTCTCTGTCAGAAGAATACCTAGTAAAAATTTGCTCTTATTCTTTGTAGGGTGTCTCTCCACTCTGTGTAGGAGTCCTAATTTGATGCAATGTCATTTGTCAACTCTTGCTGTTATTTCCTGTGCTTCTCCTGATTTGGCCTGTGCCTATGACTTCAGTTGTCTTCAGTATGTTTCCTTCTAGTAGTTCTAACTTTCAGGTATTATTCCTAGACCTTTGGCCCATTTTGAACTGATATTTTATACAGGTTGTGTTATGGTTTAAAGATTAAGAATGTCCCCGAAGGCCTCAGAGCCTCTCAGGTGGGGCTAGAGGATGGTGATAAGGCCACCGGGGCAGCATCCGGGTCAGAGGATCGCCTCTTAGGGAGTGCTCAGCCCAGGGCATGACTGCAAGGGGGCCGTGGCCTGAAGAAGCAGGTCGCTGGGGCAAGATGTGCGTTCCTTTCTAGATCCTTCTTTCATTCTCTGCTCCCTGACCAGCGTAATATAAGCCGCTTGTCCCCTGCTCTGCCCTCTACCACCCTGCTTCTGCCTCGAAGTCAGCCAACCATGGGCTGTGAGCAGGAGGCCTCTCAGCAACAGGAAAGGATGATGAGACAGGGTGAGAGAGGGGATCTAATTTCAGTTCTCTACAGATGGATTCCACTTCCCAGCTCCATTTAGTAAAGGGATGTGGGGGATTTTTTTCAATGTATATCTTTGGCCCTTTTGTTAAAAATTATTTTGCTATAATTTTGTGGGTTTGTTCTGTATCCTCTATATATAGTCTACATGGCTATTTTTATTGAACTACCAGGCTGTTTTTGTCAGCATGGATTTGATTCGTGGTATATTTTGAAACTGTGATACATCCAGTGTTGCTCTTTTTTGTTCAGGATTGCTTTGCCTAGTCTGTGTTTCTACTCAGATTGTAAGATTATTTTTACTAGCTCTATAAAAAATGTTTTTGGAATTTTGATAGGGTTTACACTGAATGTGTAGCTCCCTTTCAGTAACATAGGCATTTAAAAAATATTAATTCTACAGATTCACAAATAAGGGAGGTTTCTCACATCTTCTTCAGTTTCTTGCTTTAATATTCTGTAATTTTTTCTGTAGAGGTCTTTGACCTCTTTGGATAACTTGATTCCTAGGACTTTTTTATGTTTTTTTTTTGTGAGTGAAATTGTTTTCCTGATTTCTTATTTTTCAATTGAAAATATATTGATTTCTGCATGATTCTGAATCCTGCTACTTTTCTGAATTTGTTTATCAGCTCTACAAAACTTTTTTTTCCAATTTGTATTGCTGTCCTATATAGTCACTTACCATAGAGGTTATCTTACACTGGCATTCAAAGTGCAAGCTGTTTCATTCTTCGTGCCAGCTGCCTGTGCCCTATCCCATGGCCCCCATGTCACCCTTTTAATTGTTTCTAAATTTCTGCTATTGCAAATAATGCAATAGCATTATTTCTTTACAAACACTTATTTGGTAAATACATAAGTCTATCTATAGAATAAGTTACTAAATCGGAAACTTGCTAAAATAAAGGACAAATAATATTACAACTTGAAATTTATTGCAATCTTAAATTGACCAGAAAAGCCTCTTGATTTGCTTATTTCACTCTATAGAATAAAAACGCAGGTTTTATATACAAGGAATGTATATTGAGGCCAGAGATGAGGTTCACATTACTCACAGATGACAGCAAATCCCTCTAACAGCATACTGACTCACCTGTAAGACCTAGCATAATTTATCTATGAGTCTGCCCATGTAAAGGACAGGCCTTTTTTTATTTTTTAAATTAATTTTATCAAGAAATAAATAGCAATTAGTTTCAAAAGCAATTAGTAGGACAGTTTCAATAATTAATACATTGCACATTGTTGTCTTCGTAGTAGTTATTCATAGTACAAGATGCAGACATGATATCCTGTCCAAACACTATTAGTACAAGTTTTTCTTCTCATTGAATTAAGAGAAAGTAGATTTTTTTTAAAAATCTTTTTATTTATTTATGTATTTATTCGGTACAGGGTCTCACTCCGCAGATCGGACTCGCAGTGATCCTCCAAGGACAGGCCTTTCTAATTCAATTCCTCTAATAGCACCTTCCTTTCAAAATCCCCCTGACTCTTACATATAACCATCCTACCTCCCTGAACTCGTCAGAGCCACTGCCTATGTACATCTGGTCCTCCAGTGCTCCTTATTCTACTTTTTCCTTGATATTTATTATCACTGACATGTTATATATGCTATTTATTGGATTTTCAATTGCCTGTTCCAACTGTAACTTTTCAGTTATGAGCAGTGTTACTTATCAAAGTACTGCTCACATATTTCACACTCAGTTGTTTTCATGCGTGCGTCTTACCACCTGTTTAAAATCTCATGAAAATGTTGAACTAAAGATAAAGGTAAAAAAACAGAAAAGATAAAGGTGAATAAGTTATACAAACAATGTTAAATATCTTGTTTAAAATATGCTTTACATCATACATATCTATAAACATAAAAATTAATAAATGTACATTGTTAAAATAACTATTTAACTTTATTATGAATATGTAAGCAGTTGCTTAAGATAAAGAAAACCTAAAACTGTCTCATTGATATTTGTACTTCAATAAAACAAAAATAAAAATAAAAAATAAAAGATAAAGGAAACCATGTGTTCTGAATAATCTTTTTTTCCATTCAGCATGACAAAAAGATTTTCAAAGTTCTTAGGACTAAGTCACTTGATGTGAAGGCCAATCTTAAATGTACATTATTTTCATTTAAACTAAAATAGCTAAGTTATTGTTTTCAGATATACTAAAAAATCTTTAAAGATCTGAATGATATATCTAAGTTGTTAAAAAAATGTTCAAGGTCAAAAACATTTTTAATTTAAATTGCATTTTTCTAACTAGGATTTTAAATAACTTATCACACTTTAATTTAAAAACTTAAATCGAATCTCTGTGTATGAGGACAGCATCTCCAGAGACTTACTCAGGGACAAAGGGTTAGTGCATGGTGCCTGTCTAGAATCACTTTGGCCTTAGATAGTAGAAACCATTATAAGAAATGAAGTGTTAGGCCAGGGAGATGGCTCATTGAAGAAGCACTGGCCTAGCATGCAAGGACCTGAGTTCAATCCCCAGCTCGCAAAAAAAAAAAAAAAAAAAAAAAAAATTTAATGAAATTTTAAAATTGTTATCACTTTCCCCAGAGGCCCATATACTTTTCCTTACTCTTTGAAAATAAATATTATTTCAAATACGAGAATAATATTAAATGTCAACACACCTAGCTGCCAAGGGATGAGCACCTAGAGGTGCATTTGAAGCGTCACACTCGACCCCGCGGAGCCAGGGACGAAGCTCTGGTAGGCTGGCTGAAGAGGGTTGCTTTCGTAACTTGTGGCTATAAAGCCAAATCAGGTGAAAAAGAATAACCCACTGGTGTGAGGAAACTAAAAGGTCAATGTCATGGAAGAGCAGAATGAAAGAGCTCTCATCACAGACGCAGGAGGGCACGGGGAGGGGACACTGCAAGGCAACCGCGGCGAAGGAGCTCCTGGTTTTACAATGGTACTCGGGGTAACACTGGGTCACAACAATCCGCGAAGTGTCTCAGAATGACTAGAAGGGTGGGAAATTCCCAGCCCACACAGATGGTTAATGTTTGAGAGATAGAAATGCTTCTAACCTGATCTGATCAGCACACAAGATATGCACATGTAGAATTACCATAATGCGCCCCACATTTGTATAGATACGGTGTCTCAGTAAAGAATTTAAGAAGCTGTCAGTGTACAACTCAAGCTTTCATGTTGGAGAGAGCACAGCTGCTGTTCCCAGTTGGCGTGGTCAGGTGATGAGGGCCATTGCCAAGCAAAAGCTAGACACGCTGAGGTGCCCCTGGCCTTGCTCTCACAGGCCCCACACCACCCTGGAGCCCAGTACAGTGAGATACTGAGGAGAAGGCTGCCAGATCCCATGGAGAGGAGCTGTTCTAAGACAGACTGAGGAGGCTAACAGAACCCTCACTGCTACCCCAAGTAACGCATGGGTGGGTGGGTGGGTGATGGATGCTTGCATGCAGACAATAGATGGATGGAGTAATGGATGACTGACTTAAAGTACTTTTGGACGTATTTCCAAAGTCAAAAATAGTGAGAGTGGACTGGGGGGTGTAGCTCAGTGGCACAGTGCCTGGCTGGCAATTATGAGGCCTAAGTTTAATGCCTGGTACTAAAACAAACAAACAAAACAAAAGTGAAAGTAACTTAGCCTTGTGTACTGTACTGGAACAAAGAATAGCAGTGCTCTTGTGAAGTCTTTAGCTAGAAATCACGGGTTCTTTCTACTGTGTCCCTTTGTCCCAGGTGTCTTCTTTACATTGTGCTTATAGCATAGAAGAGCACATAAAAATAAAAATGTTTCGTGTCAACCTGGTAAGTCTAAGTAAATAACTGAAGTTAAGTTCCTAATTCCACGAGTCACTTAGTAGGACTGCATCAACATTCAGGTTAAAACCTACTTGTTTATGAAAAATAAGCTCATTGAAACTGAAAGCATTGGTTTAAATATATATAAATACATACAGAGAACAAATAAAAGGATCTAAGTTAATAGACTGACTAGCTGATGTCAAGCCTGACACTTTGATTTCCAAAATAGATTGGCAAAACTTTTACAACTCAAAATCTCAAACCTCAGTTCCACGATCTGTAAAAGTAGAAATCTCCTCACTAAACTAACCCAAAGGGAAGCTCATGAACTAATTAATGAAGCAGCAGTAGCACTCCCTAGGGGGCTGCTAACTTACCTGTTTAGAGAATGCACCAGCCTCAGAGCTCAGCACTCTCCACCTCTTAAGAGCTTAGGCCAAGAAACTAACCCCGTGGAGGGACCCAAGGATGCCCTATGTCCACACTCCATCCTGGCTTCTGATGACCCTGAGCTCTTGTACAAACTGATTGTACCATGTAAAAGAGCAAGTTTTGATGAGTTTTAAAATAGTATCAGATTTTTAAGACCATCCATGTGAAACACTTGGTTGGGCATCTAGAGAAATAAATGTTCTGAAGTTAATTATTTGCAAAATATAGACCAACTTACACAGAAGTTTCAACTCTATTTTCCTTATTGTACATGTTTAAGAAAAAAAAGATAATTGTGCAAACTTGCTAACAACTTGACAAACAGCACACATCACCAAAGAGAACAGTCTTGCAAAAAATATTGAATCAACTTTCACAACATCTTGGTAAATGAGAAGAGTCAAAAAACTTGAAAGACCCAAGAATAGAAAAAAAAAGTGTCTAGGAGTCAGTGTATCAGAGTAATCCAAAGCACAGATTGTCCCGAGGAGTTTTAAGAACAATAATATCATGGCTTATGTCTAGATGTTTACCCCAAAGCCTCATGCACTCCTTGGTGGAGCTTTTGAGTGGCTGGATCCAGGGTGGACACATTTGGGTCCAGCTTGTGTGACGTTGGATCAGTCCACTGACCAGCTTTGCATATTCTGGGTGTGCATGATGATGGAAAGGGCCACTCTGGGTGTGGGCGGCACCAACCATTATTGACTCCTAAGCCTTTGCCTGACAGGGAGCAACCCGCAATCACAGCTCTGAGATGTCTGAAAGCATCCTGATACTGAAACAGAGACAGACCAAAAAAAAAAAAAAAAAAAAGCAAGAGAATTGTTAGGCAACGCACACTACTAAAAATTTATCTTCAGATCACAGATAAATAGGACAAGATAGCAGCCTAGATCTGCATCATCTGAAAGAGAGATGCTGTTGGAAATGCAATTGTAAAAGACATTCTTTAATTTTAAAGATTATTTTAAAGTAAAATAAGATGATTCATGAGCAGCAACATATGTAATATGAACACAAAGGTATGGTGAAGATAGTGTTTCACTCATAAGCTTCCAATGAACTGGGAAAATATTATTATTTGAATGAAAATGCAAATATTTTAAGGATGTGTATTGTGAACATGAAAGCAACTACTTAAATCCCAAAGAGGCATAACTGAAGATAATGAAGACATAAAATAATATTTAAAATGCTTGATGAACCTAAATAAGGGAGAAAAAGTAATTAAAAAAAAGTATTTGATGGAACAAATGGAAACCAATAATTTAAGAGACTCAAACCCAAATAATTCACCAAATGTAAATGAGCTAAAAATTCCAGTTAAAGACAAAAATGATGAGATAAAGAAACAAGATCCATCTGTACGCTGTTTATAGGAGACACTTTAAATACAAGCTCATCAATAAACCAGAAAGTATGGAAAAAGAACAGGTAAATAGTCACCACAAAAATTCAGATATTTGGATCAATACAAATTATAATACATAAATAATTCCCTTTTTCAGCTAATTTAGTATAGTGGATGTATATTAAAGGCTTTTTTTAGCTTTGATATTTCAGATTCCATCCCACAACAATTCTGACACGTCGTATTTCTCAAGTATCGTGGTCCTCCTGGCTTAAAAAAGTTAACTTGCATAAAATAAAATACTATTCATCTGGAACAGTAATCTTCAGGTAATTTTGATATGATCTTCTAAAGTAATAAAGAAGAAAAAAAAAAAAAACCTGAAAGGAGATGTACAGCTAAAGCTCCCTCCCAGCTCTGACCCCCATCTTCTATGTCTGCACTCCATCCCTTCACAAGCAACTCCTCCTCCTCTGCCCACAAGTAGATGTTGGCTTTTTCTCCAGGATTCCACCCTGTTCTCCACTTTGTAGCCTGAACACTTTCCTGGTCACAGATATCAAACCTCCTGGGTATCATGGTGCACGCCTAAAATGCCAGCACTCTGGGAGATTGCTTCAGGAGGTACAAAGTTCAGACCTAGCATGGACAATTTAGTGATTTAGCAAGACATGGTCTCAAAAGTTTAAAAAATAATAATCAGCTGGGGATGCGGCTCTGTGCAAAAGCCCTGGGTTTAATCCTCAATACCTCCAAACAACAAATCAAATCTAATGTTATTTATTACCAATATCATTCTGCCAATGACAATCAAATCTCTGTCTAAATCTTTCTTCTGACACTGAATGAGTGTCCATTCTATTAAAACAAAGATCTGTAAAACTCTATCCTTAGGCATCTATTAACTCAGAAGTTACTATAATGCATGAAACTCTGTTTTGCATTATGCAGTATTCATAGACCAGATGTACATTTTCTCAAAGCAATCGCCCCACATCTAGGCAGTGAATGCAAGAGGCTGGCTTCGCCCTCCTGGGCACACCCCAAGGCCTAGCTCGCAGCCCCGCAAGTCCTCCCATGAGCTCATCAGCACCATCCACTCAGTATTCCAGCCTCTTGCACCCTCCTTTCTGGTCACTTATTTCTAGCTGAGCCTTCCCAAAGCCCAGACCCAAACACACATGTGAGGTCCCTGTATAGACACCTTTAAGAGTTCCTACTGCGTTCAACTGACAGTCGTGGACTTGGACATGGGACATCATACCTGAACCAGCCTGTGCCTATTATCCCAACATTGGAGGCTGAGGCTGAGATTATGAGATTGAGGCCAGCCTTAGCTGTAGCAAGATCCTGTCTAAAAAACAAAAAACAACAACAACTAAAACAAACATCTGAACAAATGCCATCAACCACACTCTCATCTTTTTTTTCTTTTAAATGTATTTGGTGCAGGGTCTCACTACATGGCTTGGCCTCATAGTGATCCTTCTGTTTTCAGCCTTCCCAGCACTGGGATTATAGGCATATGTCATCAAAACCAGTCTCAGTGGCCAGCTCAGTGCACCTGGGGGCAGAGCCAGCACACATATGGAGCAGGGGATTGAACCCCCATACCTGCGCTTGCCAAGCAGGTGCTCAGCCCTGCTTGC
The DNA here is from genome assembly GCA_004027165.1 of Ctenomys sociabilis. NCBI lineage: Eukaryota > Metazoa > Chordata > Mammalia > Rodentia > Ctenomyidae > Ctenomys > Ctenomys sociabilis. The sequence goes on along the minus strand of PVKA01047442.1, from coordinate 1,456 downwards.
CAGCCCTTACCATGTTCCTTCCTACTTCTCACTATTTTCCTCCTTACTTTCACTTAGCTGGATACAGTTTTTCCCCTCCAAAATTCCATATCATTCCCTCTGAATCCCTCACGCGATATTTTTCATAATTTTATGTTATATCAGCATGGACTGCACCTTTTATTTTCTTAGTAAACAGCATGGTCCGTAAGACCCTTTCATTGTCCTTTGGATATGCCACCCACATTCACTCAGCAGCTACTTCCATTAAACCATAGTTAAGATGAATTTTTGAGTACGTATCATGCTCAGAGGTGAGTCACTTTCCATGTTACTCTCACTCTTCACAATATCTTTATAAGGTAGTGACTTTCAAATAAGTTTACAACTGTAACTATAAAATTTATAGAGCCAGCCAGATAGCTCAGCGGATTAAAGTATCTGCTTAGGCAGACGCAGGGACCAGGGTTTGATCCCCAGCATGCTGTATCAGTTCCACCCCCGGTCGCACTAAGACCCAATTGAGACTGGGCATGGTGGTGTGTGCCTGTAATCCCAGCACTTTGGAGGCTGAAAACAGGAGGATCACTAGGAGTGTGATCTGCATAGTGAGACCCTGTAGCCCCTGTACTAAACACATAAATAAATAAGAAAAATAAATTGTATAAAATGCCTTCATTTATACTCACATTTGTTCCTCAAAATAGCTCCAGAAAGTAGCACTAAGCTATCACTGTATAAATAGGAAAGATGAGTACTCCTGCCCCTCAGGATCACAGAGAACGCAAAGAAGCAGTCACAGTGACGCACTCCTGCTGCCAGCCCAGGGCTTCTCCACTGTGCCAGGCAGCCTCCTAGGGCTGATCTGGGCAGGAACAGTAGACATGTGTTTGTACTCATTTAAATAAGATCATTCTTGAATTCTGTGTACCTAAATGCATACAAATCATTGTGTGTGTGTGTGTGTGTGTGTGTGTGTGTGTCCTATGCAATGGTCCTAATATCTTCCAAGTACGCTAAAGTTTCTTTCCCTTCAAGTCATACTATATTTCATGTATGACTTATGTGACATTATCAATAAAATTTCTGTATAAGTGCAATGGGATAAAAATTAAAATTTTTCCCAGGGAGATATTTCAGTGGCCATAAGCACCTGCCTGGCAAGCACAAGGTCCTGAGTTTGATCCCCTATACAAAAAAATGAGTAGATAAAACTTTTATCTTGGCATGTGAATGCCTATAGTCAATCCCAGCAGTCTGAGAAGCTGAGGCATAAAGACTGCAAGTTCCAACCTGGATAACTTCTGACTTAGGGATACTATGTTTCAAAATAATAGATGTGGGGACAAGGAGATGGCTCAGTGCAATCAGCCCTTGCTTGACAAAATAATAAATGAAACTTGGCTGGAAATGTAGCACAGTGCAAAAATCCTGTGTTCAATCCCCAGTACCACATGCAAAGAAGGGAGGGAGGGAG
>PVKA01047441.1:0-14328 GCA_004027165.1 Ctenomys sociabilis | reverse complement strand
ATAAAAGGTACTGGAAAGACTGGTTTCCATATGTCAAAGGATATCAATAATGAAGATGTGGATAATGAAGATGTGGTATTTTAAAAATAGAATATTACTCAGCTATAAAAAAGGTAAATTTGAGGCTTTTATAGGTAAATGGATGCAACTAGAGATTATATTGGTAAGTGAAATAAATCACACCCACATGTGCAAACATCTTATTGTCTTGCTAGTATGAGAACCTAAAAGGTACAATAGATATTATGAAAAGGAAAGATCCTGGTCTTTGAAAGGAAAAACTGGGATGAGGAGAAGGACAAAAGAAAGAAGGGAAAAAGGCATATTTATGTATATATACAGGATAGCTTGGATAATTGTACTGCTGATTTCTGCTGGTCTATTGAAAGGAGCAGCTAATGTTTTTTTGTTTTTGTTTTAATTTCTTTCCTTCTTTCTTTTTTTTGTATTTTAGGGAAGGGTCTGCAGGGTGCTCAGGGTCTCACTACTAGATCGGATTCCTAGTGATCTGCCTCTTTACAGCCTCCCGAGAATGCTGGGATTATAGGCGCATGCCACCACATCCAATCTCAGTCGCCCTCTTAGCACACCCTGGGGGTGAGGCTGGCATGGCAAGCCTCAGAATTGAACCCCTGTTCCCTGGGCCTGCTTGTAGGTGCTTTAATCCACTGAGCTATTTGGCTGACCCTTCTTACAACTTTTTTTTAAACCAGTTTTTCAGGTTTATATCTGGTAACCTAAACATCTAATTTGAAGTTAAAATTATGCAATACAATAACCATTGTCAAATTCTATTACTTTGTTTACTGAAATTTTGTATCATTTTTAATTTTTTTTTATTATTCTGTATTCTTTAAAAATATAAAAGAAATTCCAAACAAGTGAGTGAGGAGACAATGTTCATGATGGGAAAAATAGTTAACCATTCCTTAGAGGACTAAAATACAGACTACACAAAAATCTAAAAAAATTACAATCCCTAAGATAAAACACCCAGTCAACAAATAGGCTAGTGAACTGACTCTCCTCAGGAGAAATACAGATGACCAGTAAGTGCACAAAAAATGTTCAACATCTCTGGCCATTTCAAATTAAAATAACAACAAATCAGTCTCATTACAGAAAGACTGGCTAACATGAAAAAATCAAATAATAACAGTTTTTGCTGAGGCTGCGGTAACAAAGGAATCTTCCTATATTGTTGGTGGGAATGTAGCCTAGTACAGCAGTAGGAGATCACATGGCGATTCCTCAGAAAAATAAGACTAGAGTTTCCATTTGACCCAAAAATTCTCTTTCTAAGAATCTTTCTAAAAGAATTAAAGTTATCATATTGGGGTGATTAATACCTACTCATGTTTATAGAACACAACTCACAATATCTAAATTTTGGAAGCAGTCTCTATGCCCATCAACGTATGAGTGGACAATGAGAACTTGGCATTTGCACACAAGGGTGCAGTACTCTGTCAAACAGAAAGATAAACTTAAGTCATTTGTAGGAAAATGAAAATGGTTTCACTTTGAGACCATAATATTAACTGAAATAAATGACACACACTTTTTTTTTAAATTGAAGAACAAATAGTAATGAGACAGTTTCAAATCAAATTAGTAGGACAGATTCAACAATTAATACATTGCACATTGTTTTCCTAGTGGCTTTTTGTTGTACAAGGTGCATACATGATTATCTACACACACCATTAGAGAAGATGCCTCTAATCAATGATTTAAAAGAATGTATCTGTATACCTATCTTTTTTTTTTAAAAAAAGCTGAATTATAATATAGTTTCAATAATTAATGCTTTTTACATTGTTATCTTCCTAGTGGTTATCCATAGTACAAGAAGCAGACAGGATATCCTGTCCAAAAACCATTACTGCAAGTCTTTCGTCTCATAGAATTACACAAAAGTACTGCATATGTATCCCAACTGTACTGTTAATACTTTGTATCCCCCTTTTTTGTTGTTTAGTCATGTCAAAGATGGGTATTCTATTATCATTCAGTTATTATAGGTGCTTGAATTCAGTGAACCAATCCAACACAGTCCAGCAGTCCACAATAATAGTAGGTTATCCGAAGAAGTTGTTGACTAGAGCCATTTACAGCTCAGCTTATTATTAAGTCCTTATTTTATATATGTCGTTTTTATGCTTTTCTGTTGGATGGCTAAGACTGAGATAAAGCAAGATCTATGTAACAAAAAAGGAACATTTGTATCTGATGAGGTCAGTCAAGTCCCCTCAAGGTTAATCTTGTAACCCTGTACCTCACTCTGTAGATCCTTTTTTTTTTATTTATAACGTGCCTAGGGAGAGTCACAAGGAGAGAAAACTTTCTCTCAGGCTTTCACAGAGAGCAAACTCGTCAAACAATGGCCATGACTCATCCACATGGCTGACACAGACAAATGACACACATTTTTAAATACAGCATGCTCACCCACACTCCTTCCCTCCTTTCTTTCCTCCCTCCCTCTATGTCTCTGTCTCTCTCCCCCCAGGAATCGAACTCAGGACCTTGCATTTGCCTGGCAGGGGCTGTGCCACTGAGCTATATCCCCAGCCCTGTGTAGTTTCTTTCATGTGAGAAAAAGCCAAAGTATAAACAAAGAACAAAATAAAAGATAGATAATAGGGAATAAGGTGATAGATCATTTGCAAAAGGAAAGAGACCAAAGGATGGAGAGGGTGTAAAAAGAGGGAGGGAAGAATGTAGCAGAATGAAGATGTGTTGTGTAGATAGACTGACTCCCCGTGATGAGAGTGATCATTATGTACCACAAACTGCACCAAGAAGAAGAAATTTTACAAAGGAACTTGAGATGGAGCAAAATTGTCAAGAAGCAGTATGTTTGACTTTTTTTTTTGAGGTACTGGAGATTGAACTAAGGACCTTGAACTTGCCAGGCAGGTGCTTCTTCCTGTTGAATTATCTCCCCGGTCCACATTCTCCTTTCAGTAGACCAACAGAAATCAGCAGTGCAATTATCCAAAGTGTCCTGCATATACACATAAATACATCTTTTCCCACTTCTTTCTTTTGTCCTTTTCCTCATCTTAATTTATTCTTCCCATTGAACAAATTCTTTCCCTTTTATAGTATCTGTTGTACCTTTCAGATTTTAATTACTCTTTCAGGTTCTCACACTAGTGAGATAATACATGGTTTGCACATGCAGGTCTGATTTATTTCGAGAAATTTAATATGTTAAAAAAGAAAATCTGAAAGAAAAAGTTCTAGTCAGATCACTAACAGATAGCTGATTTGTCACAGAACATAAAAGCTAAAGCCGAAGCCCTCCAATCCTGCTGGCTAATCAGAAATAGACTTAGGAGCCTGAGGGAGTATTTAATTATTTATCTGCCAACTTTCAGCGTCATTTGAGCTTAGGCTGTCACCTTCCCAGCATCAGTCTACTCAAGTCCAGTAGGTTCAGAGGTTTCCCAAGGACTTCTGACTGTGACCCCTGAAGGGGCAGTCGTGGCACAAGTTTCAGGAAGAGGGCAGGGTCAGCACTGCCCAGGGCTTCAGAGAGTAAATGGACGAGCTGAGGCTACTCAATACTTGGGGATCATTATTTATTGAGATGAATGTTTTTACTGCTGTGTATGGAAGTGGTCGTCTGGGAAATATCCACTCACGCCTGAGTGATAACGCTTTTAAGTCTTGTTTAAGGCCACCAGTGGGTTTTTCTTCCCAGCTGTTAAGACAATGGCAGGAAAAGGAAATGGTACCATCCAACTTATTTTTGAGGTGGTAACACCCAGTCATTTCAGAGAGCAAAGTCTACAAAATAGTGAAATCTTAGCAAGTCAGAATGAAAGCAATTATGGAAGAGTCACTGTGAATATCAAATACTGATCTTAGATTGTGGACTGCTGGGCATAAGAAGTGGAAAGAGCACCCCCTAGACACTAGTGAGATTCTCTTAGAAAGATAACCAACACACATCACTGTTTATCTTTGTCTTCCTAACATGAAAACGATACCAGTAAAGGAAAGCCACCAAACCATGTATCTGCAATAACTAATGCAACCAGCAATGAGGAGATTTAGGAATCTCAGAGTAAAAGTGGTAGAGAGGGCTGCGAAAGTTGAAAAAGACCATTTTAAAAACATGTGTCAGTCAAGACCAGAAGAAGATTCTGTGAATAAGTCTGGCATTGACAGATGTGCAGAAAAGAGGAGCCTGAGAAGGAATGCTCTGAGATAGGAACATATTGATGAGAAAGAGGCCAGAGAGATGCAGGACAGTACCAATTACTGTCTTGAGATAAAAGTGGAATAAGTCAAAATGCACGTTGGAATTTTTCAGGTGTGCAACAGTCTAGCTCAGTGAAAGCTTTCAGTCAAATAGGGAGGAAGGGAACCAAGTGAAGACAGAGTGAAGAAATGGACAGAGTGGCCACATCATGATGAAATGCTCTTTGAAGATGTTTGTCCTTGAAAGAAAGCAGAGAGAAGTGAAAAGAAACATTGAATTGGAAGGCTATTCTAAAGCAAATTTAAAAAATAATAGAAATGATACAGAATTTCAAAATAAGATGATAGACAATTAACCATGGTTATTCTACTGCACATTGTGATTTCACAGGAGAGAGGTGACCAACTGAGTCCCAGGAGAGGAAAGAGCTGAGAAAAACCAATCATGAAGAATACAGGTAGCCACAGGATGCTACACAGATGAAAACACAAGGAGGGACTCTTCTCTGGGGCAGGAGCTAAGACACTAGGGCCATCTTCCCAACTGGTGAATTGAGGGTTGGCAGCTCCTGTCAAACACCATTTCTCCATGACTGAGGGGACCAGAAGGAGAGTTCAGGGGGAAGCCTTGTACCTGCAACTGTGGAGAGTGGAAAGGTGCATGTGTGGGGTGGCTCTGAGTCCAGAGGGCGCAGAGCTGCAACCAAGATCTTGTGGGGAGATAGCAAAGACAGAGCAGGCAGCATCTGCAGCCGGCCGTGTAGGTTGCTGGTGATACAGGGAGAAAAACTGATTTTGGGTGGGTGACCTCCAAATGACATAGGGAAAAATGATCTCCTGACCTGACCTGGACAAGTTTGTGTTCTCTAAAACCAAAGAATGAATTTTAGGAACAAACGGAGATTATGAGCAGAATATATTTATTGAGGGAAAGAAAGCTCCTGTCCGAGGGAGGGACAGGAGGGGGGCTGAAGCAGGTTCTTCCCCGGGAAGCTTTCTCTTCCAGGGACTTTTATAGTGTTAAACCATGCAGGGCTAAGGCGGGGAACTTACTTAGGTGGATGTGGGGGTGACAAAACTATGGTCAACCAATGGGGTTACAAGCACTACTGCTCAGGTAAAGTTGATTGACCCAGGACCAAATGGGGAAGTGAGTCAGGGAGTAAGAGGGCATGAATGCGGGACAGGGTCTCTTCCTGTTGGGGGTTGGGCTAGTAACTCACTTGGGCCTGTTTAGAATTATCAGTGCCAGTGCTAATCTTCAGAGGGGTTAGCATTTGCTTGGCCTTTAGGTCTGGCTCACAGCCGGAGCTCCCCGAGCTTCTATCAATCCATCCCTCACACAGTTGTAAGATATCTTCCTCTTCCATGCTGTCTCCTTGAAGGCCTGACCCTGTCTGACTGCCTATAATATTTCTATCTAATTTGGATGCCTGTAACGCTGGGATCAGCGATGCAGAGTACTCAGTGCTGGCTCTGAGTTTTTAGATGGGAGTTGTGGTTATTTGGGAAACAAAGTCAACTGAGTCTTGAACAATATTCTTTTGGTAAAGGACATAAAATAAGGCAAAACAGAATGTGTCTAACTTCAGAAGGACGTGTATTTTGGTTCCCTATATAAATGCATGCAGGTTGCTGGTGACCCATCAATACAGGACCTTCTTCATTGGCATCCTCCAAGTCAGGGCAGGGCGTGCCATGGCCAGTTACTTAGTTGAATGCTCAGTCTAGTTTAGGCGAGGTAGCAGGAGGAAGCCCATGGCTTTCAGAAAAGTCCCCTAAAACTGAAAGGATCAGTAGGAGGCAGGATCATTGCTAGTGACTTTGTAGTAGTTTTAGTCTAAGTAGTACAGCTTATACCTGCTGAGTTCTGAAGCCCACACTTGGGAAATTACGAACCTTTTCTTCCTCTTTTGTAAACAGTGTGTCACAGTGAAAAGAAAAACTATGGAAGGAAAAAGTGAGGGAAATGTACAGTACATGGTTGTTAAGCATTTGGGCATCTTCTAAGCATGGCCATCTCAGGATTCAGGACACACAGAATCACCCAGTGTTGCGGCACATGCTCTCCCTTCCCCCTGGGCCAGTGCACTTCAGGTTCTTACTTGCTCTGGTGAAAGTTCCTATTCCAGATCTGGTTGCTCCTGTCTCTTAGGAATGGCTGGTCACTGTACAAACCAGCCCCAACCCACAGTTGGCAAGCCATTCTGCTTCTTTACATCCTGCTCGCTTATCCCATGTAAGCCCTAGACAACTAGAGATCAGGGCCTGATATTCTTCTGGAATGATCCCATTTAGGGCCTCCAAATCCTGGGTGTCATTTTAGTATTTCTGCTTGCTGCTGTGCTGGGGCCTCGTGGGTGGCTGGTTGTCTATGCCACACTAGTAGTGATTCTCCTGTTTTCAGCCTTGCAAGTGCTGGGATTACAGGCACACGCCACCACGCCCAGTCTCAGTCACTGTCTCAGTGCGCCCCTTGGGCAGGACCAACATGGCACCCTGGGGATCGAACCCCAGCTGCTGTGTCTGCTTAAGCAGGAGCTTTAAAATGCTGAGCTATTTGGCTGGCTTCCTTTCTTCTTACTTGTCATGGAGACTAAAACCAAGGGTCTTCATCCTGAGCTAGGATTTACATTTTTACTTATGTGAGGCAGTGTTTTGCTAAGCTGCCCAGGCTGGGTTCACTTGTTAACATCCTCCTGCCTCAGCCTCCAGGATTGTTGGGATTATAGACATGCATCACCATGTGCAACTCAAAGTTGCTATCGTTTGTTCCCCACTTTCCTTGGACTCTCAGCACTGCATCTGATTGCTCTTGCCATCGTTCTAAATCCAAGGCTCTAGGATTAGATTATTCCACTGCTGGAGCTCCAAAGTCCCACAGGCCATTTCTTCTTGGTTTCCTGTTGGCTTCTCAAGTACTATGTATGCAGAACAAGACTCCCTTCCTTGCTGGTGCCTCGACTTTCGTCATCCTCTTGCGTTTTCTATGTCAATGACCTCAACGAGCCAGCGAGGGGCCTTGGAATTGTGCTGTTCCCCTTCTTAAACTAATGTCCCTGTCTAAGTGATTATTTTTAAATTTTATTTTAAGGAGAGTATAATAATTAATAATTAGAAGAGGTACACATTTAGAAGACCAAGATGAGAGATGTTCAACCATGAATTTTGTATTACACATTACTGTTCTCAATGTCTAAATGGCTATTTGTCAAATCTCATCAATTTTATCTACAGATGACTCTTGCATCTTTAGTCTTTCAATGCCTACATTTTCAAATGCTTTCTTCTTGTGCTCACTGTCTGCATCACTGTTGCCAGAGTTAGATGTCTACATACTCACGTGAGTGCATCACTCAGGGCAAATCTTTGATGACTTGCTTCTAGCACAAAGCCTAAACTCCTTGTCATGCATCATGGTGGTTTCAGGATTGCATCTCTACATCTCGGTCCCCAGATACTGTCCTGCATGCTCCAGCCACACTGGAAGCCTTGCCATCTACTCATTTGATTCCTGCAGCACAGAATTCATGTTCATAGCCATGACAAAGCTCCAGGGATACCATTCGACAATGTTTGCTGGGTTGAAATAAGATTATTAGCCTTTGTCCTGAACATATATATGAATTACTTTATATTTACAAGTAATTAGCAAGGTACCAGATGCACCGTGTGTATGTGAAGAAACATTTACTTAGAAATACAAGCTTGAGAATTACTAGTACATAGTTGTATGTATTTTTATTACCCACTTGTTTCCCAGAAGCCACAAAATAGTCAAATCAGCAGCTATACAAATATAATCAGTATCCTTTATAATCCACTGTCATGAATTGTTACCCATGGAAGAATATGGTTATCTATAGGAATGATATTGACATTATTAGCTGCAAACCATTCTTTTATTCACGAATATCTGATATTTGGTAATAATGTTTATGACTTTATGTGAAATTTTGTATATCTAGAACCTTCAGGCTTCAGTGTTATATATTCCTGTTCTTTGTATCATAGTTGCAAGTAAAACATACGCAATACACTATATTTGAGTCACAGATTACCATGTCAATAACTCTGATGTATATACTGGAGTCTTTAATGACAGCTAAGTTGATTCATCTTGTACAAATTTACTTATGTATAAATACAGTATTTTCACCTGAGTAGTTTCTTAAACATTCCTGTGCCTAAGCTTCAGTACCTCCATTTTTCCTTTTCAGGCAGTCATCATTGTTTAGAAGAACACCAAAATTCTAAATGTTTTACAATTTTCTATTGAAGAAACAATTTCTTTTTTTTTTTCTTTGTTTTGGTATGGGGGTTGGAACTCAAGACCTTGAGCTTGCTAGGCAGGCACTTATGCCACTGAGCTATCTCCCCAGTAGTAAAGATACAATTTCTTAAGATAATTTCTGTGATATAGGTTAAGCAGAAATCAATCAAAGTAAATCTACTGAAAACTATCATTTTAACTGGGTTTGCCAGGGTAAATAATTTTGTTGCTTTGTGAAATACCAGAAAAATTCATTAGAGTTGACATAAAAGTAAATATTTTAATACATATGTGATTTTTTTTTTTACACTCATATAATAAGTAACAGTAAATAAGAGGCAAAAATGTTGGCCCTCTGAATCTTATTTCTAATGGGGCAATAATAATAAAACCTACCTTGCATGTTTTTGTGGGCATTAGTGATATAAGGCAGGTAAGTGGCTTAGCACTATGTCCAGCACCTTGGATATGCAATAAGCTAGCGCAAGTGCCTAGATGAGTTTGAAGCATGGAAAAGGTGCTGGGTAGAGTGGAGAGATGCAGCCTGGGGACAGGGTAGTTTGGCATCCTGGCATAGCAGCTGTGGTTTGCTGAGTACTTAGTGTGTCAGAATATTTACTAGGGGCCCTATGCTTACAGTGGGAAGCTATTGAGATGGAATGAAGTCATTCATTTGCTCATTCATTCAATAAGCCTTTCTTGAGGGTCTTCTATACCTCAGGCATTGTGCTAGCCACCAGAGATAAAAAAGATGAGCAAGACCCAGCCCTGTTGTACTGAAAACAGTGACTGCTCAGGGGAGAATAGGCCCAGGGAGAGCCAAGCATGGCTTCTCCAGCACCCGGCCTCAGCTGCAGGCTGGGACGGATGGCACCCATGGGGACCATCTCTGCTTAGTTCACAGAATGGCCACAAGCTCTATGCAGCTGACCAGTCCCACCCCTGAGTAACAGTAGCTGCTAGATATAGCCTTGAAAGTGCTGTAGGGTAAGGGCTATTTTCTCTTTTCATAATTCTGAAAGTACATCTTGGGAGAGAAACAGAATAGTGCAAGCCTGGGGACAACCAAGCAGTTCTCGAGACCTACTCTCTCACCTTGTAAGTGGGCCTGGAGAAAAGGCTTGCCTTTGGGTAGCTAAACTGTGGCCGGAAGCAGGAAGAGCTGAACCCTCCACTGGTCTTCAGTTCATTTTTCTAAGTTAGAAAAAATCAGGCTTTTGGACCCATTTTCTGAACTCAGAATAGTTGTAACAGAGGATCTGGAAGATCTGCTCCAGTTCTGAGTCTCCTAAAGCTGGGCAGGAGTGCAGCTCATGGTACAGTAATAAATGCTTGCAAGGAAGATGAGGTTATACTAGTACCTGTTCATGTATGACTCTTCATTGTTTCATGTTGATTGTTTCCATAGAATCCAGATAGGGCAGGAATCTTTATAAACTTACTGGGGCATGTTTGTTCATTTAGAAGTATAAGATTTTAGTTTCCTGTTTTTTCCCATCTTTGAGATAAAGGATGAGGATATTAAAATAAGATTGATTGATAAATCATATTTTATTTTCTACATGGCCATAGGGAACTAGAATAATTATCATCCATAAAAAATACTTTGATTTTGTATTTAAAAATTTTATATAGAACTTTTGTTTTTAAAAATTAAAATCGTGACCTCTGACAAGTAGTAGCTTAGAGCTTTCCTATCCCAAAGCCTTTGGATAGTAACTAAACTTCAATTCAAGCCTTGAAACTTATGGAATGTTTTCTCTTAACTCTATCTACTCCTTCATAATTCTGTGTGATGAGGAAACCTTTAATTTATCTGATAAGTATGCTCTTAAATTAGAAATAAAACTGTATTTAAAATGTTTCTCTTAGAATTTGCTGTTTAAATACTCTCTATTTTATTCTTCATATAACTTATTTGACCCTCATTTATCTTTCTACATTTGGATTTTAATCTATTAGGTATTTTTAGAAGTCACATCAGTTAGCCATTGGCTAGGTTCTTTTTTTTATTACTCTCATAAAATCTAGAGCTATCACTCTAAAGTTTTAAAGTCCAGAACCTCATCTGATTAGCACTAAGTTACTATTAACAACAATGCTGTTTTCTTTTATTTTCAATGTATTTTACATCCAACATGTTTATATATAAATTCAAAGAGTATTTAATGGCCTCATTAAATTCAAATGAAAGATTGAGTATCTTCATTTTACTGATTGTAGATCTATAAACTCTGACTAGGGATGCTAATATATTTGTGGACATTCATTCCCTAAATAAATATTTATTTAATGCCTTGTATATGTCAGGCACTGAACTAAAAGCAATAGATATGTAAACTATGATACATAAACCCCTTCCAGAACATGCAATATATTTAGATAAACAGATACATGTACATAAAAAGTTACATGATGTAAGACCTAAATTGCGGTGCAATACAGTAACATAAAGTAGTATTTCTCAATTTGTGGTGTATGAAATGACATAGATTAAACTTTTTCATTTCTGAGATTATATTTTATTGCACATATATTTACATACTTTTTGGAGCATGCTACTCTTACAACCTTTTTGCTATAACTATGATCTAAAAATCCCTATAAAATGAAATGCATTTATTTTGTTTTGATTATTTATTCATTTGTTTATGGAACCAGGGATGAACTCTGGACCTTGCGCTTGCCAGGTAGGTGGGTAAGCCGCTGAGCTATCTGCCCAGTCTCAATATATTTAAATAAAAACGTAAGAATCAATTTTAAGAAAACATAAAAGACAAAAATATAGCAAAATATGAAAAAAATAGTGAAGGCTGTGTGGGTACGGAGACTGGAGGGGTGGCTGAGAGGAATGTCCACAGCGACCCGCCCCCGCCCCACTCCTGCTGTGCAGCAAGAGGGGGTCTCCGGGGAGCCTGACACTCAGCAAAGGCTCCACGAGGAAGAGGGAGCTGCACCAGCACAGAGAGCACGGAGGAGGGCTTGGCGAGCTTCGCGCTGTGGTGAGAGAACCTGGAGAGAACAGAATTCACCATGGATGAAGCTTCAAAAGGAGAGATCACAGTGGAGGCTCTGAGCAGGGGAAAATGGACAGGCGGCGGCAAGGGCAGGCCGCGATGAGGCCGACTGTGCAGGGCCTCGGGTGTCAGGATGAGAGACCTGGGCTCTTCCTGCATTTGTTCCAGCAGGCCAGCATCCCCGAGGGATGATCAGGAAGATTCTGCAAAGCCTTATGGGTGATACATGTGGCTCCACGCAAGACCCAGCGCTGTCGTACCCGAATAATTTGCTGTGTGGAGTGGGTATCATCTTTACCACTGACTGTGATGCCGTGGCAGCTCAGGACCCGACGGGGAGCGAGGCAGGAGGCAGCACTGGGACGAGGAGCCCTGTACCGGGGGCACTGCCTAGGCAAGGGGGAAGGGTACCACTGGGAATTTCTAACCCATAAGAGTAGTCCTCCTGTTTATTCTGATGTGTCTTTTTTATTTTATTTTTTTGGTGGAACCGGGGATTGAACTCAGGCCCTTACGCTTGCCAGGGGAGTGCTTATTCTACTTAGCCATCTCCCTGGCCCCCCGATGTATCTTTAAATATAACCTTGGCTTTAAAAAAAGTAAACATTGAGTGATTCAAATGTTTAGTAATGAAATTCAACTTGAAGAAAGTCATTAATAACGAAAACCTCTGTTAATTTCTTTTTGCTTTTATGTACTTGGTGCAGGATGTCGCTACACATGCAGCTCCAGCTTGTAGCGGTGCTCCTGTTTTCAGCCTCCCCATCACTGGGATTATAGGTGTAGGCCACCGTGCGAGGACTCAGTACAGACTCAGCGCACCCGGGACGGGGCTGGCGCAGCATGTGGTGCCGGGGATTGAACCCTGGCCCTGCGCTTGCCTAACCAGGCACTTAGTCTGCTGAGCTATCTCATTGGCCCAACCTGTATTAATTTCTTATCCTATTGAAGTGTTCTTACTCCAGGTGAGTTCCAGAATGGTGTCCTTACCTTAGTAAAATATTAGTATCAAAATGGAACTATTTTCAAATTGTCTTCTAGGTCCCTAGCTCTATTTCAAACAGAGAAAGTCTATGTTAAATTAATTAATTAAGGGTTGGCCAAACAGCAGATTAAAGCAGCTGCAAGCAGGCACAGGAGCAGGGGATTTGATCCCCAGACCAGCTCGCTGGCCCCGCTCCCAGGGCACACTGAAATAGCGATTGAGATGAATGTGTTGGTACACACCTGTCATCCCAACTCTTGGGAAGCTCTAAACAGGTGTATCACCATGAGTCTGATTTAGTAGTGAAACTCTGAACATTCTGTAGACCCTTCCCTAAAATTTTTTTAAAAAATTAATTAATTAAGTAATTTATTTTTGAGACAGGGCCTCACTACATAATTCAGACTGGTCTTGAACTCACTATGGAGCCCAGGCTGGTCTTGAACTCTTGGCATCCTCCTGGCTCAGCCTCATAGTGCTGGGATTACAGGTATGTGCAACCGTACCTGGATAACTTATTTTTACATCTGCCCTTTTATGATATGGTGAACCTTTAAAGAGAAAAAGGTAACCCCCTAAGCAGTGGGGTACTTCCCCTGTTGGCCCAGAGACCAAAGCAATAATGACAGGGATTGCTTATCAGCCCTGCTCCGAGGTGCTGACCCTTTGGTGACATATCAACAAGCACACACATTAGTGTCTAGATTAGGTCAAGGCTTAGCCACTTAGAAAAAGAGAGCGAAGTTATACTGAATAACTCTACTGAAAGTATAGTAATTTATTCTTAAACATAAAGTAGTGTTTATAATACAAATTTTTGAAGATATTACAAATGAACTTTAAAGAAATGAAATAGGTTTCTGTATTTTTCATTGACACTTGATAAACTTCTATCTGTACTTTTCCATACCTAAATCCCAATATTCCCCCAGGCTGTTCATTCTTTTTTTGGGGGGGGCAGGGATTGAACTCAGGCCCTTATACTTGCCAGGGAAGCGCTTATTCCACTGAGTCATCTCACCAGCCTCTAGGTTGTTCATTCTAAAAACCCTTTTCTCACTGCTCAAATTAATCAACCCACCAGGAAACTGTTTTAACTCAAAATATATAGTAGGCCTTCAGTATACATGAGTCCTGGCTGACTTAAAATTAAAAAAAACCTTGGGGTGGGTAAGATAGTACTCTAAAGTGCCTGCTTAGGCAAGCTTAGGCAGTGCAAGGACCACAGTTGGAACCCCAGCACCACATGCTGCTCCAACCCCACCCTCAGGGTGGGCTGAGCTGGCTAAAAAACAAAACAAAACAAAATAAAAACCTTGTTATCTCCAGGGATTTGATCCTGGGGTCTTCAAGCATAATGAACCCTTCAGATCCTGAAGTCTCAATAGTGCAGTATTTGCACATAACCTTTCTTTCTCCTATCTCTCTGTCATCATGGCTATCACGCTGGCCATGGTCTGAGACATGCCTCTTCTTGTCTGGACCACTGGACAACTCTCCTTCTGTCTGGTCCTCCTGATGCGGGGAATGCTCTAAGCTGCTTTCCACAGGAGCTTTTAAAACCATGTCCCTCACACCACCGGCCCTTGGTGCATAAACACTGCCCCAGTCTCCTCACTGCAAATTCTCAGCCCTGGCCTTGGGGCCTGCACCTGTGCCTGCCCCCTTCCACAACTCCTGCCCTACTCCTTCCACTGTGCTCAGGACTCTCGGCCACTGGAGTCTTCTGTTCCTGGCACAGGGCAAGCTCACGCTCTGGGCTGTCACACTGCTCCCTCGTGCTGGGACTCTCAGTCCCCAGATAAGCTGCTGCCTGTTGCTCAGTGCCCTTCCCAGAG
>PVKA01047439.1:0-14331 GCA_004027165.1 Ctenomys sociabilis | reverse complement strand
TGGGGGGGCACACAGTCTTAGTCTCTGCCCAAGAAGGCTCCTATGAGAGGACACATCTGAGCTGAGTTTGGAAGGATAACAAGGAGTGGCTAGAGGGCTTTCTGGCATCTTTTTTCTCTTGGTGGTACTGAGGATGGAGCCCTTGTTCTGAGCTATATCTCTATACCTTTTTAGTATTTCTTTTGAGACAGGGTCTTAACAAGTTGTACAGGATGGACTTGAATTTGCAATCCTCCTGCCTTGGCCTCTCAGAGTGCTACAATTATGGGTGTGTGCTGACGTGCCTGGCTCTGGTAATTTTTTATTCTCAAAGTAGGTACTATATCACCTCTTGCTAGAAGAGGGTAGACAGTGCAATCAGGAACCAGCTGCACCTTCCCTACTTTGCAGACCTCTTTGGCCAATTCTTCCCCTTTCAGAGGACATGGCAGCAGCTGCCATCCTTACCACTGGCTTCCAGATAGTGCACAACAGTCCTAATTTTAGGCAATAGAATGTGGTTCGATTTAAAACAAAACCATGGGGGCTGGGGAGATGACTCAGTAAAATAAGCACTTCCCTGGCAAGCACAAGGGCCTGAGTTCAATCCCTGGTTCTGCCAAAAATAAAAATAAATAAATAAATAAAACAAAACTATAACTTCATTGCCATTCAGCACAACTTTACCATACCCAGTTGCCCATCCCGGCTGCCCAGCCCAGAACCGGGGGCTTCTCCAGAGGAAGAGCCTCAAGGATTCCAAGCTTCATTGCTGTGTCGTTCACATTCCACCCTTCCCAACTTGCTGGGCCTACCTGTGATCCCTCCCACTTGGGACAGGGAAAATGGAGTGTGAGTAAGCAAAAGGAACCTCAGCCACAGAGTACACAACACCTGTGATCTCAGCTACTTGGAAGGTGAAGCCCAGAGGATAACAAGCTCCAGGCCTGCTTGAGTAATTAAGCAAAACTCTGCCTCAAAATAAAAAACAAAGGCAAGAGATGTAGCTCAGCATTTCCTGAGTTCAATCCTCAACACTACCTAAAGAACCACAGCTGTTTTTACATAGTTTATTATTCCTACTCAGTAGGCTGGTAAATGTCCTCTACCATGGCGGATGTCTCCATGTTGCCTATCCCTGGGGGTATGCTGAGTGCACCCACCCCTCCAAAGCTCTCCCTGACATCAGGCTGGCCCAAGCTAACTCCGTCCTATGTCCCCAGCTCCCATGCCGCTCCTCTAGGGGCAGCATGTGGGGAGAGCTGCAGTTCTGCAGCTGCCAGCCTGAGGAGACAGTCGTGGGTCTCCTTCTGGCAAGCAGCCCTCTCCCTTGAGTGGTGCTGTCCATGCCCCCACCTTTGGCATGGGGAGGCCCACAGCAGGGCACAGGTCCCTAGTGGCTGCCCGCACCCACAGCACCACCGTCCTGCCAGTCTGGAGCCTTTCCAAGCTCATCAGAATGCATGTGGTGGGGGCAGGTCTGCAAGGACCCTCTTGGCTACCCTAGGCACTGTCACTGGGACATGTTCTGTGTCATCCTCCAGAGTGGGGTGACTCTTATCACTCACCAACCCGTTTTCCTAGAAAGAGCAAGTTACACAAGCAAAGGAGGCTCTATCTCAATCAACTGCTGAGGGTAGTTTGACAGGACTCATCACAGAGAGAGGCTTTGGTTTGCTACTGTTGTTGAACTTATTTTAATAGCTAGACACTGAGGAAAACAACTGGAGGAGGAGATTCCATGTGTTTCAGTAACTATGTGGTCACCAGCTCCAGAATTCTGTTCTCAACATCAAAAGTAGAAGGAGCCAGGTGGGAAGGGCTGGGTGGAAGACCTGTCCCACAGGTCCAGCTGGACCAGGCAGGCAGGCTGGCTGGCAGCGACAGTGGGACTTTGCCAAAGGGCTCCTGGAGGCCAGGACTTTGAGGAGTGCTTGTAGAAAGGCTTGAGGTCCGGCACACAGCAGATGACAATCTTTTCAGTCTCACATTAACACTGCCATTTGGCTAAAAGGAATATCAGTCTCCTCCCCATTTTTCCCAAGAAATTTTATGCAGTTCCTATTTTTGAGAAAACTGGGGCTGGCCAGACAGCTCAGCAGATTAAAGGGCCTGCTTGAGCAGATGAAGGGGCCAGGGTTCCATTCCCCTGGCGTGCCATGCCAGCCCTGCCCACGGGGTGCACTGAGACAGTTTTTGAGACTAGGCATGTTAGTATCCCAGAGCTTGGGAGGCTGAAAATAGGAGGATCATTGGGAGTTCAATCTGTGTAGTGAGACCCTGTAGACCCTGTACTACATACATAGGAAAAAAAAATCTTAAAAATATTTTATTTATTTATTTGGTACAGGATCTCACTATGCAACTTGGACTTGTAGTGATCCTCCTGTCTCAGCCTCCCCAGCACTGGGATTACAGGTGTGCGCCACTATACCAGTGGCTGGCATTGCCCATTCAGGGTTCCATGGCATGTGGTACTAGGGATTGGATAGACCCATCTTCTTTTGTGTGTGTGAGAGAGGTTCTCACTATGTAGTTCAGGCTGGTCTCTTCCTTTTTTCCTTCCTTCCTTCCTTCCTTCCTTCCTTCCTTCCTTCCTTTCTTCCTTCCTTCCTTCCTTCCTTCCTTCCTTCCCTCCCTTCTTCCTTCCTTCCTTCCTTCCTTCCTTCCTTCCTTCCTTCCTTTCTTCCTTCCCTCCCTTCTTCCTTCCTTCCTTCCTTCCTTCCTTCCTTCCTTCCTTCCTTCCTTCCTTCCTTCCCTCCCTTCTTCCCTCCCTCCCTTCTTTTCTTTCCTTTTTTTTTTTTTTAAATGTGTTTAGTACAGGGTCTATAGGGTCTCACTACACAGGTCAGACTCGTAGTGATCCTCTTGTTTTCAGCCTCCTAAGTGCTGGGATTAGAGGTTCGCACCACCATGCCCAGTCACCAGCACAGCAGGGCCAGGAATCCAGCTCCTGGTCCTTGCATCTGCCTAAGCAGGTACTTTAGTCCACTGAGCTATCTGGCTGGCCTTTTTTTTTTTTTTAATCAGGAATTTAACTCAGGACCTTGCACTTCCCAGACAAGTGCTTGTACTGCTGAGCTGTAACCCTGGCCCTTAGGCTGGTCTTGAACTCACTATGTGGCATAGGCTATCCTTGAACACCTGGGGATCCTCCTGCCTCAGCCTTCCAAATGCTGGGAGTATAAACATGTGCCACCATTACAGGTGTGTGCCCAGCTAAGAGACCTACTTTAAATATTGAAATTTTAATAGATTTCTATATAAGAATAAAAGACTGCAATATTAGAAACCAATAAAGATGAGAACAGGAAAGAAAAACAATAACACTTTAGAAAGTAGAAAGCCAGTGAACTGGTGGTAACTGGTCTAGGAGAACCAAGAAAAGTGACCCCTACACGGTCAGTGAGGGAAGCTGAGTGTCAACTCAGCTCACACTGCAGAACCTTGCAAAGGCAGGAACTGGCAGTGTGACGGACTGGAAGTAAAGAACCATGCCAGCACCAGCAGACTGCATGGAAGCCATGATCCCTTCAATTCCTAGATGCCTTTTTGTCTATATGACTGGGTGACAGTCCCACTCCAGTCCCATCTTGTTAAAACATGCTCTCTAAACTGAGGCATGGGCCTGGGAATAAGCGCTTGCCTGGCAAAGCAAATTCAATCCCCAGTTCCGCCAAATAAATAAATAAATAAATAAACTGGGGGAAGCCAACTACTGTCTAAGGTCTGTGCACCACACTGATTATAGACAAACATACAGATCCCCATGGCCTGAGCCTCATCTGGCTCACAGAAGCGTGGCAGCCAGGCTGTTACTGGAAGACTATTTCCTGGGGAATTTGGCCAGCCTGGAATTACTGAAGCTAATAAGAACAAGAGTTCCCCTGATAAGTGGCCCACATGAGCATGCTGGGAGTGGGGTGGGGCAAACTCAAAAAGGTCACAGTCCTTACACAGAGCTCCCAACATTTTTTTAGCTCCTTATTTATGCTAAATAAACAATATAAATTTATTAAGCATTGGAGAAAAGTGATCTGTGGAAACATAAAGGAAAATTAATTTGCAGAAAAAAAGATTATCTAGAACAAAAATTAAATTTTAAAAAATGAATGGAAGGTATTAGAAAACAAGAATAGCAGCAAGCATTCATAAAATAAGAATAGGGAGGGCTGGCCAGGTAGTTCAGCAGATTATAGTGCTTGATGAGACAGAGCACAGTGGCTGGGGTTTGATCCCCACCATGCCATGTCAGCCCCATCCCCAGGGCACACTGAGAAGGCATTGAGACTGGGCATGGTAGTGCACACCTGTAATCCCAGCACTTAGGAGGCTGAAAACAGGAGAATCACTATGAATCCAATCTATGTAGTAAGACCCTTTAGGCCCTGTAGACCCTGTACTAAAAAAAAAAAAAAAATAGCGGCTGGGGTTCAATCTGGCAATTGAGACTGGGCATGGTGGCAAGCCTGTAATCCCAGCACTGGGGAGGCTGAGACACAAGGATCACTACGAGTCTGAGCTGCATAGCTAGACCCTGTATAAAATAAATAAATAATTTTTAAAAAGTAAGTGCCTACCTGGGAAGCACAAGGACCCGGGTTAGATCCCCAGTACCACATGCTGTGCCAACCCTGGAATCTGGGCATGCAGGATTAACCATAACTGTTGAAAAATTCACTGATGAATACTAAAATTAGTGAGCAAGAGTTTAAGAAGAAATAGGGTCTTTGCACTATCTTAAAAGTATTTCACCCAAAACCAGGGGACCTGGGTTCGATCCCCAGCACCACATGTCACACCAAGCCCAGACACCAGGTGTGGTGGCACATGCCTGCAATCTAGCATGAGGAAGGCTAAAAACAGGAAGATCATTATGAGTCTGAGCTGTGTAGTGAGACCCTGTACCAAATACATAATAAATAAATAAAATAATTAATGCAAAAAAAAAAAAAGAAAGAAAGAAAAGGGCCAGCAGTGCAACTCAGTGAACCAAGCACTTGCGTAGGTAAGCACAGAGGCTAGTGTTTGATCCCTGGCACACATGCCAGGCCAGCCCCACCCTCGGATGTGCTGAGTCAGCAATGGAGTGCCGGCGTGGTGACACGTGTTTGAAATCCCGGCACTAGGGAGGCAGAAATCAGGAGAATTACTGTGAGTCCAAGCTGCAGTGAGACCCTGCACAAAAATAAATTAAAATATATAATTAAATAAAAAAAAATACAAAATAGGACGCTACAAAAAACTAACATTCAGGGCCAGGGAGATAGATCAGTAGAATAAGTGCTTGCCTGGGGAGTACAAGGTCCCGAGTTCAATTTCCAGTACCACCAAAAAAAAAAAAAAAAAAAAAAAACTTTGATTCAAAGAATTAACATCCAGAGAACAAAATCTCTTGAAATGATGACTGCAGAAATAAAAAGCTCAAAGGGCAGGTCAAATAGCTCAGCGGACTAAAGCACCTGCCTAAGGCAGAGAGCAGCGGCTGGGGTTCAATCTGGCAATTGAGACTGGGCATGGTGGCACGGGCCTGTAATCCCAGCACTTGGGAAGCTAAAAACAGGAGAATCACTATGAGTCTGATCTATGTAGTGAGACCCTGTGGACCTCATAGACCCTGTCCTAAATACATTAAAATAAAAAAATAAAAAGCTCAGCAGAATCCTAGAGGTACAGTAAGACAAGAAAATGAAATACAAAACATAAGGACCAGGAAAAAATAAATATGGTTGTATTTGTAGACATGATTACATAAAAATCATAAGAACCTACAAAAATAAATATAAAATGACAGTTCTTATTGAAGAATTTCAATTAATAAATGTAGAAGGAAGAAAAAATGGCAATATAAATGAGCATTAAAACACCACAGTTAAATAAAAAAAACTACCACAATTAGGGATGGGCATATATTCCAGGAGTAGAGTGTTTGCCTAGCATGAGCAGTCCTTAGGACAGAAAAAATTCACAGTACTGCAATAACTGTTGCAAAATTCACTGATGAACAGTAAAATTAGTGAACAAGAGTTTAAGCAGAAATAAGATCTTTGCATTATCTTGAAAGTATTTCACCCAACATATTTAATAATTTCAAAGGGAAGAAGACTAACTTTACTATGGAGAAAGCCAAGTTAGCATTACCCATGAGACATTGCTATTATGGCCTCTGGATGATGCACTGAGCAGGACATCTCCAGGGGACCTGAGGTCATCCTTCCAAAATTCACAACCTTAAAGTATGTTTTTTATTTTTTTGGCAGAACCAGGGATTGAACTCAGGCCCTTATGCTTCCTAGGCAAGTGCTTTTTCTACTGAGCCGTCTTCCCAACCCCCAGAATTTCCTTCTCTCTCTCTTTCTTCTTTCTTTTGTTTTTTTTTTTTAAACCTCAATTTAATAGTGAAAAGATACCAGACAAACTCAGAGGTACATTCTCCAAAATAACTGATCAGTGGTCTTCACAATTATCAAAGGCATGAAAGACAAGGAAAATCTCAGCAACAGTCGTGGATGGGAAGAGACCAGGAGCAACTGAATGGAAAGGGGGCTTCAATGTGCAAGAAAAGATTAGTGGAAGGTAAAATGTGAATGACTTCTGTAGTCTAGTTAATCATATTGTACCACAGTCAGCTCTTCATACTGCTTCTTGTACTATAGTCATGTAAAGGAAACTGAGCATGGGGTGTAAAGGACCTCTCTCTACTATCTTTGTAAGTCTTCTGTGAGTCTACAATTATCTCAATATAAAAAGAGTTTCTTCTTTCTTTTAACAGATTATACTCAGGGCCTTCACACTGAGATACGTCCCTGGCCCTTTTTTTAATTTTATTTTTTATTTATTTATTTTTATTTGATTTTATGGTGGGGGTACTGGGGATTGAACTCAGGATCCTGCACTTGTCAGGTTTATTTTTAATTTTGAGACAGGATTTCATGAAGTTAACTAAATTTCTCAGGCTGGCCTCAATATCACATCTTTTGGCTTTAACTCCCAGAGTGCTGGGATTACAGATGTGTAAATTCTCTTTTCTTTAAACTATATATACTCATGCCCCTGATTTTTAGATGATATTTGTTTTTGTCCTTTACATAACAATTTCTAGGAAGTCTTTTATTCATTAACATGACTATTGGTTTTTTTAAAATTATTTTTGGATAGCTCTATAGGCCAAAAATTTGTTTTTTCTTAGACAAATTGATTAATTTTTTAAACATGGATTCTGTGTCATGAATAGAAAGTTATTTCTCCAGTTGGAACTTTTTTTTTTTTTTTTTTTTTTTTTTTTTTTTTTTTTTTTTTTTTTTTTTTGTATTTTGGTAAGGGTCTACAGTGTCTACAGAGTTTCACTATGTAGATCAGACTCATAGTGAGTGTGTCCAGCCTCCCAAAGAGCTGGGATTACAGGCGCGTGCCACCATGCCCAATCTCAGTTGCCATTTCAGTGCACCCCAGGGCCAGGGTGAGCTCAGCACTCTGGGGATTGAACTGTGGCCCCTGCATCTGCCTAGGCTATTTGGCTGGCCTTGTTGTTGTTGTTGTTCTTGTTCTTCTTCCTCTTCCTCTTTCTCCTCTTCCTCCAGTTCCTCCTCTTCTTCCTTCTCCTCCTCCTGTTCCTTTTCTTCCTCCTCCTCCCCCTCCTCCTCCTTCATTTTTCTTTTTTCCAGTATCAAGGATTGAACTCAAGACCTTGCACTTACCAGGCAGACATTTATGTCACTGAGCTATATTCTGGGACCTAGAACATATTTTTTCTCATATTGTATAGCTTTATTCTTTAAATTTAATGCTTTTTCTTTTATTTTGGGATATTTTATTCCAAATAGTTACCTGGTTTTAAAAATAATTTTACTAAACCATTCAATTTTCTCCCACTGATTTGAAATACCACTTATGCTATGCATATAATCATTCTATACATTGATTTAAAAAGAAATCAGACAAACTGATTCTAGTTTCTTATAGGCTTAAGGTAAGCCTATAAGAACAACCATAATGGGGCTGAGGAGATAGCTCAGTAGAATAAGCGCTTGCCTGGCAAGTGCAGGGACCTGAATTCAGTTCCTGGTTTCACAAAAAAAAAAAAAAAAAAAAAAAAAGAACCACCATGAAAACTCAGAGGGAGAAGAACAAGAATGGAACTAACTCAGTCAGGTATTACAGTGCATTACAAAGGTTTTAGTCCCTATAATCAATTATTTACTAGACTATGAGCTCACTGACCACAAGGAATAAGTCACCTCTATGCATAACACCATCCTGGCTGGAGTAGGGAAGTAACACTGTTTGAATGAGTGAGCAGACTGAGAAAGATGAGATAGCCTTGGTTTGAATGACTAGTCTGTCTCCGATGCTTTGCATTTGTTTTTTCCTTTTATCTTCATTTTCTGCCCTCAGCTTACTCCTGAGCAGACAGGCTTAGAGAATACACAGCTAGCACAGGGGAGAGCTGAGATTTGGCCTTGACCAACTGCTCACTGAGCCTGGAGACCTCAGAGGCCCCGCCTGGCTGGTCCTTATAGAGCCAGTCCTGCTGGGGGCCAGGACATTACCTCCCAAACTCTCTGCTGGCTAAGACTCAGGCCATGGCCCCATCCAGTGGACAAGTAGCCAGAACTCAGGCACAGCAGGCTACGCGCTCCAGTTCCAGCCCACCTGCTGTGCACCTAGGGGACAAGCTCTTGGAGCTTCAGCTGTAGCATTAGGACTACATCTCTATTTAGGTAAAGTGGATCAACCATGAAATGCAGACTCTACACTGCAGTGTAAACGCTGCCCTCCCTTTCTTGGACTTTCTCCAAACGGAGTCACATAGTCTGTACCTATGTGTGGCCTTTTTCATAATAGGGTGTTTTGTTTGTTTTTAATGTATTTGGTACAGTGCCTCACTATGCAGCTCAGACTCAGTGATCCTCCTGTTTTCAGCCTCTGCAGTGCTGCAATTTTAAGCGTGTGCTACCACACCTGGTCTTGGCGGCTGGCTCAGTGCACCCAGGGGTGGGGCCAGCACCTTGTGTAGTGCCAGGGATTGGGGCTCGAACCCCTGTCCCTAAACTTACCTTTGCAGATGCTTAGTCCACTGAGCTATCTTGCCAGCCCTCATAATAATGATTTTGAGATGTGCCCACATCATTGCACATAGCATTGTCTCCTCGCTCTAATCCTTCATCACTGTAGGGACACGGCATCATGGGGGACCTCTTCACCTAGCTGTGGATAGTTGGGCTCTTTCTGATGGACACTAGGTGTGCTTTAGTGGGCATGTATTTGACTTCTGTTAGGAAAATCCTTATTCATGGGCTTCAGACCCATGTCAGACCTGCCTCCTGCCATGGGGAACCCCCAGTGCTACCCTTGGGACTTAGTTTCCCTGCTGCTGTGAGTCTGTGATATAGCCTTCTCAGCAGCCTTCTGGAATTTTTGCTAAAGCTGCACTGAACCGTATGGCTCTTTCTACCTGGTCCCTTTCCCGTCATCTCTGGCACAGGGGAGAGACCTGCATCCTCTCCTGTCCCCCTCCTCCTCAATGACTGTGCTGGCATCTGCATCATTAAACACCCACTCAGCCTCCACCTAGGGTGGAATGTCAAGGTCATGCCCACCCCATATTTCAGTTAGGATGAGCCAGTGAGGCGTGGGCAGGAAGCACCTCACATGGAGAAGGCTCTCTACCCAGCTGGGGCAGCTGGGCAGGTCGGAAGGCCTACAATGCTACCTTGCAGGCTGGTGCTCCCTTGCCCAGACGATACCTCCCATGAGAGGGGCACGAACCTGATCCACGTGCAGCCATCCAGCTCACCTGGTCCTCAGAGTAGCAATTCCAGAGCAGACAAGAGTTTGAGCTTACAGTTTACCTAGAACACAGGTAAACTGAGATCAGGAGGTGGTGCCTTGATTGAGGTTATCAGGCACACAGGCCCACCACATGCCTCATGGCCTCAGGCAAGGCTTTGGCTAACATGGTGATATAGTGACACCCCAGTAGCACTGCATGCCTGAATGTAAAGTGGCCCTGCAGGTGTGTGAGCTCTGGTGGCTGCTGCATTCAGTTCTATGCCACAGCAAAATTGGTCCACTGTTTCAAAGGTTCAGTTGGCCCAGGTCCCAAGCCAGTAGGTAAGTATGGATTGACTGGCTCTGCTATGTTGGTTCAAAGGTCCTGGGAGGAGCCACTACAAGAAAGAGATAAAGAAAAAAGGCTTCCCAAGGAGAAGTTTGGATTCAGACATCTGCCTTTAAGAATTCTCAAGGGCTGGTGAGATAGCTCAGTGGTCTAAAGCACCTGTTTAGACAAGCTTAGGCAAACACAGGGACCAGGGTTCCATCCCCGCCACAGACACACAGAATGACCTCAAGATGCACAGGTGATACTTTCCCAACCATTTGGGGTTGGTCTCTTGTTTACATAACTACTGCGTTTCCAAGTGCCCCAGCGGGAAGGGAGGAAAGGTACTAAGAGGACGGGAGCTACACTGAAGCCTTTATCAGACAGAAACAGTATAAACAGGAAGTGTAGATAATCACCAAGCCATGGCAAAGCATTTACTCTGGCTCACAGGAAGTGCCATTTTCTCTTACTGCCACACACAAAGATTCTATTTCAAGACCTAGCTCCAGCCTCCAGTTCAAGGCAGTGAGCAGAGCTCAGTCTCCTGCCTTTCCACAGACTCACTAAAACAACAGGAAGCTAGATAAGCAAAACAAACCTGGACAAGGCCCCAGGGGCTTTTAGGAGCCACAGTCAGTCATGAATTTTTGGGAAGGTTGAGAGCAGATAGGAGGTTATCTATGATAGTGTCCCAAAACAGAGAGGGACACGGAATGTTCCCTGGCTTCCTCTGCCTGGAACAAACTTTCCCCCATCTCTGTATGGCTTCCTTCATTCTACTCAGACATGACCACCAAGAGAAC
Organism: Ctenomys sociabilis; assembly: GCA_004027165.1. Taxonomy (NCBI): domain Eukaryota; kingdom Metazoa; phylum Chordata; class Mammalia; order Rodentia; family Ctenomyidae; genus Ctenomys; species Ctenomys sociabilis. The sequence goes on along the minus strand of PVKA01047439.1, from coordinate 3,444 downwards.
TTCCAGGACTGCACAGTTTTATCAGTGTCTCCCCTCCCCAGCCTGGTCCCTCCTCAAAGTGCCCATCATTACCTGAGATTACATCACTTTCTTCATCCCCACCAGAGTAGCTCACTGAAAACAAGGGCTGAGTCTGTCTTGTTCTCCAGGTGCCCAAGCAGAAGACACTTCTGAGAGGTACAATAATGCCTCTTGCCCCTCCTCCTAAAGAATGTCCTAACCCAAACGCCCAGAATCTGTGAATGCATCACCATGAGACAGGGGATTAGGGTGTGGCAAAGCTGACTAGGGAAGTAGGCGAGACCTGCTCATCACCAGATCCCAGAACACAGAACCCTGTGTGTGCATTTCTAGAGAGAACTTGGGCTGCTTGGCGTCAGCCTGAGGAGAAAATGATACAAGATGGACAGCTGCCCCTGAGTTTTTGCCACTCAGTTCTCTGTGGCAGAATGGCCTGCCCTTGGTCTTTCAGGTGTGTTTCTTTTCCTACTTCTCCTTTGTCCAAAATTGCTCTGCAGAGCCTGTTTGTTTTACAACTGTTAATAAAACTGTGCTACGATTATTTCTGCTTGTCTTGACCAAGTTTTTTCTCAGGGAAGAAAGAACGTAGAAGCCAGCAAGATAGCTCAGTGAACTAAGCACCTGCTTAGGCAAGCTCAGGGACTGGGGTGGATCCCCAGTACTGCATGCTGCGCTGGCCCTGCCCTAATGGTGGTACACAACTGTAATTCTAGTGCTGGAGGGGCTGAAAACAGGAGGATCACTAAGAGTCTGAGCTATGAAGTGAGACCCTGTACCAAATACATTAAAAAACAAAAACAAACACACACAAAAAAACTTAGAATCCACCTCTAGAAGGAGATTCTGGCATCTCAAAGTTCGGTAACAGCCATAAAAGGCTAAAGGACTTTGTGAATGAGACTAAAGGTCATGAGAGGAGGAGATGGCCCTGGATCATCTCCATCAGGTGAGTCGATAGTCCTTACGTGTAAAAGAATAGGGTCAGAGGGCCAGCCAAATAGCTCAGTGGATTAAAGCAAGCAGCTGCAGGTGCTGGGGGTTCAATCTCTGAGCCTGCATAGCCAACCCCACCCCCAGGGCAAGTTGAGACAGCAATTTTACAGGGCATGGTGACACACAACACAAGTCTGATTTAGTAGTGAGACCCTGAACACCCTGTAGACCCTTCCCTAAAAATACAGGGGAAAAAAAAAAAAAAGAATAGGGTCAGTCAGAGAAGATGCACCACTGGAAAAGCAGAGATGTGGGGCCAAGAGCTAAGGGATGAGGCAACCTCTAGGGGCTGCAAAAGGCTGGGAAATAAGCTCCCCTTTGTGACTTCTAAAAGCATCGGCCCTGCTGGCCTGATGGCTTAATAAGGCTGATTTGGGGCTTCTTTCTGGACTGTAAGATTTCTGCTTAGACACCCAGCTTGTATTGATATGTTGCAGCAGGAATAGAAAATTTGCACAATTCTGGGTACACTTGATCTTAGCCAAAGGGGCAGAAAGTTCAGTAAACAATGTTCAGTAAACACTTATGTCCTGAATGAATGAATGAATGAATGAATGAATGAATGAATGAATGAACAAATACTTGGGCCCAGGAAGAGGGAACTTTCACCAGTGTACTCGTATACTTTCTGGAAGAAAAATGTTCTTCTAGTCATTATCCCTGAGGGAAGAGTCTTTTTTTTTTTTTAAATGTATTTAGTGCAAGGTCTATAGGGTCTCACTACATAGATTGGACTCATAGTGATCCTCCTGTTTTCTTCTGTTGTTGTTTTCAGTACCTGGGATTGAACTCAGGACCTTGTGCTTGCCAGGCAAGCACTTATTCTACTGAGCTATCTCCCCGGCCCAATCCTACTCCCAAGTGCTGGGATTACAGGAGTGTGCCACCATGCCCAGTCTCAATTGCCATCTCAGGGGTGAGGCTGGCACAGCTTGCTGGGGATCAAACTCCAGTTGCTACACTCTACTTAAGCAGGTGCTTTAGTCCCCTGACCTATCTGGCCAGCTCTGGGAAGAGTCATTCTTTATGAGTTGACAAGGTAAGGTCAGAAAGGGAAGGACAATGTGACTGAAAGCTGCCTCCTACTCTGCCACCCATTGCCAGTCTCTGCTGCAGCAGGTTATTTACTAAACGCGAAGTCCGCCCCACAGCAGACCTTGTGCTTGCTCCTGCCTTCAAGCCAGGCCTGTGATGTCTGGCTCCTGTGCTGGAATGAACCAGGTTTGGAAAGAAACACTGTTTTTCGTTTTCTGATCCCACCTGGCTATCACCTAGTTCTCATCCCTGTCAGACCCTAAAATTAGGAGAACAAGTGAGGAGTCTCCCCACAGGCCCAGCCAAGGTACCCCTGCCTGCCACTAGAGTCCTGGGAGTGAGGAGTCCAGGCACTGTCTCATGGACGTTCAAACATGTGATGTTCTTTTCTCCTAGATAAAGGCGAGCGTACTAAACATACTTTTCTGCACCATGGCTTCTTTATAGGACACTTCATTCGACACCTGGTTACATACTGATAAATATTTAAATAGTATGCCTAGTGTTTTAGAGAGCCAGGACTATATTCCACAGAATTTCATAATTCATTTAATGCATTCCTTTTTTTTTTTTTTTTTTTTTTGCGGTACCTGGGATTGAACTCGGGACCTTGTGCTTACCAGGCAAGTGCTTCTGCTACTGAGCTATCTCCCTGGCCCATTTAATGCATTCTGTTGGAGAGACATTTTGCTGAAATGGGAGCACACTGCCCATGCAGACGGGTGACTGCTCAGCAGTGTGCCACCTAGGTCTCTGCTGCTCGCTGACCCAAGTGAGAACCTCTTCTACCTCCTGTCCCTTCGCTCCGTGGAGCGCAACCCCGTGCATCTCAACCACCTGCCACCTCCACAAGGACCACCTCCCAGTCTAGTGTTCCATTCGAGAAGAAGACAGTAAGAGAGAAAATGTTCATTATCTGTGAATGGAAAGCTTTCTTGTTCCTCCTTGTCCTGCCTGGCTTTTGTCCATTAAAATCCACAATGTGTAAAATGACCCTGCAAATAGCCCCAAGGGCTGGGTTTTCCCCAGTGTTGATAAGGTCTTGACAGCGTAAATCCAGACAGCAGGAGCTTGGAGGGACCTCAGAACTCCCACCGTTTGTAAATTCATGAGAAATTAGATGATAAAATGTCCAGTATATAAGTACTGATCTTTTCTGGAATGACTGTTTCATTCAAGACAGCAGTCATGGGGCTAGGGAGATGGCTCAGTGGTCTAAGCACCTGCCTTACAAGCACAGAGATCTGGGTTCACTCCCCGGTACCACATGCCATGCTAGCCCCAGAACCCATGAGCGTGCTGTACTGGCCATGGAAACCTGCCATGGTGATGCATGCCAGTAATCCCACCAGGAGGATTACTATAAGTCTGAGCTACATAGCAAGACCCTATACC
>PVKA01047438.1:0-14332 GCA_004027165.1 Ctenomys sociabilis | reverse complement strand
ACTCCATTACAGTTTTTTCTTTTCTTTTGACTAGTTTCTTCTGTGTTCACAATCTCTATTGTACCTTTTCTTTCCTGTTTGCTCTAGACTCTTACACTAGTGATATCATTTAATGTTTGTATATGTAGGTCTGTAATTAACAAAGATATAAGAGCAATCCAATGGGAAAAAAAAAAAAGTTTCTATAGCTGACATTAGAGCAACTGGACAATGAAAGGCAAATTAATAAACTCCTTATTTAAATGTGGATCCACGATATCTTGTGCAGGATACTGATGAGTTTATTTTACCGACTGGGTTCCACATTTAAATAAGGAGACAAAGGGTTCATTCCAGTTAGCGGGACTCCGGCCGAATCTGCGTGCGAGTAACCAGCTCTGCCCGCTCCAAAAAAGCCGGCCAAGCCCCCAGTGGTTTTGTTGCTACTGCCCCCACCGCCCTCCATGGTGTCACAGCAAACTTCTGTCCATCTCCCGCCTACATTTATATTTGTAATTGGTTTTGAGTTAACTTTGGCAGAGAATCTGGGGTTTAAATCAGAGACACAGATTGGTGGGAAAGGAGCTCAGTTTTGAATAATTCTGGTTGAGACATCCCTAGGAAATATAAGCGAAAATGAAGGTTGAGAATCTATATCTGAATCTATATATCAGCCTTAAATTGAGCATAGAAGTCTGGGCTACAGATAGAACTTCTGATCATGAGCACATTGATGGTGCATCACTACTATGTAGTCAAAAGGAGAACAAGGATGTAAGCTTTGGAGTTTGTCTTTCTTCTCCTGTGATCATAGTCATTTTTCTGAATTTGTAAGTAACTCAGAAGTCTTTGGATATTATTTATGACCTCTTGTACATTGTCAATATTTTCTAATGAAGAAAATGAAAACCTATTAAAAGACCTAGACAACAGCAGGGAACACACTCAGGCTGGATCTCTACTGAGAGGTGATTCCATGCACTTTCACCATAAACTTGGAGTTTGCTTAACCCAGCTATTTCCTAATAGGAAATAATTCAGGGTCAGTCAACCTGCTTTTTGGAATTCAGATTCTGGTTTAAGTTTTAAATCATGAAACAAAATCTAAGCACACTGCATGGAAGCCTGTTGCTCTGCTATCAGCCTGTAGGCATCACTGTCCACCTTTTTGCCAAACCTGGTGCTGATATACCTGGGAAATGCTGAAGAAGCATGTCTTGGATACTTTTCCCTTGTAACTGGGACAAAATACCCAACAAAAATGTCCAAGTTAAAGAGGGAAAGATTTATGTAGCTCAGTTTGTAAAGGTTTCAGCCCATAATCAGTTGGCTCCAAGGCAATGTGGCAGGTCACAGGGGCAACAGCTCAAGGTGGCAGCAGACAGGAAAAGAAAAGGGAGAAAGCAAGCTTCTTTTCCTCCCTTATGTTGTAAGCAGGTTATTGCCTTCCCAGGCAGGTGGAGCCCTTACACCATCTCAGTGCCCTCCCCCTGCACAGGATGAGGGTGTTTACAAACTGAGGAGCCTGGCCTCCTGGTGAATCACTTCCTTAAATTGCAAAACTGACACACTGAATGACATCCTAGAGTGGCAAGGGCATGTCCTATTACCCCAGGATGTAGTACTGCTGCCTTACTTAGTTAAGCTTGTAAACTTCTCAAGTTGACACAATGCATCACTTATAACAAAGTACATACAAAATAGCCACCAGGCATTGTCCAAGCACCTTGTGTAAGGGGAAATTGTCACCATCTTCCTGGATACTACAGAGGACAGAGTCAAATGTTTCTTTATAATGAGGTACATTGGAAAAAATATTAAGTAGTGTTGGTAGCTGTTTCCTCCACCTTGACTTCCAGGGAAGAGTCCAATAAAAGTTTCTAAGATGTTAGTGAGAGAATATCCTGGAGCACTATGCCAAAGGGAGAGAGAACACAGCATAGTGCTCAGACTAAGGTGTGGCCTAAGAATAGTTATTGGGCTGATGAGATAGATAGCTCAGCAAAAGTACCTGCTTAGGCAAATGCAAGGACCAGAGTTGGGTCCCTGGCACGACATGCTGCATTGGCCCCACCCCCAGGCATGCTGAGCTGGTGACTGAGTCCTGGCATGGTGGCACATGCAGTACTGGGGAGGCTGAAACATGATCAATACAAGTCCAAGCTGTGTAGTGAGATCCTGTACAAAAAAATGCATTAAAAAATCTAGGGGGCCAGGAAGATGGCTCAGTAGAATAAGCGCTTCCCTGGCAAGTGCAAGGGCCTGAGTTCAAGCCCCAGTTCTGGAAAAAAAAAAAAAAAAACAAAAAAAAAAACTAAAAGAGTACCTATTTTCTTGCCCATAGAAAAGACAGCAGTGACCTTTCACTTTCCACTAGGGCAACAGGACCTCTGAGGCCCTAGATCACTCCATGAAGAGCCAACAAATGAGTGGTGTCTTCCAGAACATGGCCTGGAGGGGTTGGGGCCATGAATGCTAACGAAAGGGCAGAGACAAAGATGCTTACAGCTAGCGAACACCTCTTTCAGGATGAGGGCCCTGCAGTGGTGTCCACCCCTGTGTCCTGGAGACGAAAGAACTCGCTGGCAAGAGCACACACTTGCGTTGGACCACCAGATTTGCCCCCACCCTAAAGCACACAGCGGCCAACCGCTTCGACTGCTTTTTGACAGATGAGGTTGGGGGACACAGAACTGCTTTTATTTTATTATTTACAGAAATAAAAGAATGTAACATTTGTTTAGTGTTTCATTGCAAAATCCATCCACCATCGACAAATGACCCCTGGTGGGCTCAACTTTCTTAGCTCTGTTTCTCACTGTTTTCCTTCCTCATTGTCCTGCTCCCTAACTGCAAGCTTCCCCCGTCACTTTGATGCACATTTCAGGTGCATAATCCATCCTTCCCATGCACCTTTCCAGTGTCACCGCCTGTTCGGTTTCCTGAAAACAATTGTCTGCTGGCATTTTATTTATTCTTCTCCTTAAACACTTTTATAGACAGCATATAATATTAAGGTCTGCATATTAAATCCTCTCACTGTTGTTACTGGTCATTTCATAGTCCCAGCCAAGCCAGTTTCCCCTTTCTGATCTCATGTTTTAGGTTAGTGTCTTGCTTATCTAAAGGCTCAATAAACAGGTTATTGTTTAAAGTCTATAAAGGCAAGATAAGCAAAGAAAGCAATCAGATTGGAAAACAAAAATTAAACTACATTATTCTTCTAGGTCCAGTGAAATAGCTCAGCAGACTAAGTGCTTGCTTAGCTAAGTGCTGGAGCCGGGGTTCGATCGCTGGCACCGTACGCTGTGCTGGCCCCACCTCCAGGCTGCTGAGTGGTGAGGGAGTCTATTCGTGGTGATGCAAGCCTGTAAGCCCAGCACTGGGAAAGCAGAAAGCAAGAAGATAACTACGAGCTGTTGTTAGTGAAAACTTGAAATTAAACTAAACTATTCTTCTTCTACTTACTGGTGATCTAGTAGTCTAGAGACTAGTGGATCAGTGTGGCACGCCTATCGGGCACAGAGTCAACAGAGAAAGATCATTTTTCTGTAGGCAAGCCATGAAAAAATGGGAAACTGAAACTAAACACACATTGTAATAATTAAGCTAAACGAATTAAGCTAAAAGTTAAACTAAAAAGAAAATGCTTATATATAAATCTATCAAAAGCGGTGCAGGTTTTGTTTGCTGAAAACCAGCCTCTAACTTGCCATTTATTCATTATCTTTATATTTGTCCTCTGTTTGACTTAAAATGTTAAACTCTTTTAAAGCAGAGATTGCACGTACTTTGCTTATTGATTTAACCTCAAGTACGTGAATGTGTGCCGAACATGAACACACGCCCACGTGCACCCAGTTGGGTCACGGGGGGCCGTTGCCAGCTGTCCAGTGCTAGTCTACCAAGTTTGGGTGTATCACGGAACCACAGCTGCCACCACCGCCACCACCAGCATTGTCAGCATCATTCTTGTTGCCATTAACTGTACGCTAAGTTAACTAATTACTTTTAGTCACCGAGACTCCTGTGGGGCAGAGCACAAGCTACTTAGAATTGTCCCCAAATCAAGGACATCAAACAGGCTCTGCAGTTCTTTCCTTATATTCAAAAGGATTATTCGAGTTCTCTGTAGAAGATGATTTGGTGCTTTTTGTTTTAATTTTAGTTTCTTACCCTAAGGAATTTCAAAACACGGGACTTAGCTCATGAGTAAGTTTGGATAGGGACGTTGGTGAAGTATGGGCAAGTGCTGCTGTCCCCATGTTAAATTATTTCTCACAAGGGCTTAACCCAGAAGAGGATGAAAACTCGCTTAGTAAGTCCACTCTTGCCTCCTTTGGCAAGAGATAGAAATGGTAATCTGAGCAGCTATTTTGAAGACAACACACAAAAAAACAATGATTGTTGAATTCACATCATCTTGTTTTTTGAAATTCTGTATGATTTCTAACTTTATTAAACTATATTTTACTCTTTAAAAAACAAAAGGGTTTTAAGGAGATACTTTCATTTCTAATAAAAATATCCTCCAGCCTATAAAACTCCCACTTATATTTTGTAATTACCTTTATGGAATTATTCCCTTAAAATCTGACATAAATTGTGTTCCAAGTGTGTTTACTGAAATACACTACAGTATTTCTGCAGTTCTACAGTATATTCATTAGTGGCTAGAATATTTCTAATCCATATACAACCTCTGACAGGAAGATGGCCAATGTTTGTAAATTTATACTCAAGAGTAACTTTAAAAAAAAATTAGCTACTTGGGTCTTTCATCCTCCTGATCCTTAGGGGTGTCAGGAGTGAATTTATAAATACTATTTAGATTATTTGACAGTTCTAGTCAATTCTCACTTCTTATTTACACATAAGTTCTACCATTAGTAGAAAAGTCAGTCAACAATGAAATAAATAAGCTGAGTCAGTGAACATTATTTTTTTCTCTTTTTTATTTTTGGAGGGGAGGGCTAGGAATCAAACTGAAGACCTTGAGCTTACCAGGGAAGCGCTGCACCACTGAATGTGAACACTGTTTTCTATATACCAAAGATGGTTTATTTTTCATAAAAAATAATCAGTATTTACTAAGTGTGTCTGATAGCTAAAAGATCAAATTTACTTTAGATTAAGTTAGCATTCCTAATGCATGCTGTCATGGCTTACTGAGAAGACAAATGCATTGTGATTATGCTATTATGACATCAGTGCACCAAAACCAATTAACCAGAAACTTTAAATTATTTTAATTCATCATAATATTTTTTTAGTGGTACTGGGGATTGAACTCAGGACCTTGCACCTTCCAGGCAAGCACTTATTCTACTGAGCTATCTCCCCAGCCCCAATTCATCATAATTTTTGTGATCCCAGGTGTTAATTCCAGGGTCTCGCAAATGCTAGGCAAGCACTATAAAACTTGACCTGTATCTTCAGCCCATAATTTTTAAAACTTAGGAAAACACAGATGCTAGTATTTTTTGAAAATTGACTTAGTTGCATGTTATTTTCTTACTTGATTGCATATTAATTTATATCTCCCATCCACTACCAAGTTTGGGGGGAAGGTTTTGAAAGATGCTGTGTAGCCTGAGAAATATTTGATAATAAAAATTCAATTCCACTTTAAAAGTCAACTAAGTTTGCTATTGTTTTGCTCAGATGTCTATGTGCATTCCTTCATGACCCATGTTAATCTTTAAGCAACTAAAATACATATCCCAAATAATGAATTTCTTAACTATATTTTAATGATATTCAAAAATTCCACTCTGAACGATGCAAGTTACATAAAGAACATCCAGCACCCCAAAGCAGGTGAATAATATTTGCTTAGTACCCAAGAAGTACCAGTATTGTCCTACTTTTATTAAAGATGCCTGAAACTTCATGTTCCTGTCAATATTGGTATAAGCCTGTTGGAGGAAAAAAATATACATCTGGCAGAAAACTTGGATCTGAGGAAGTTAATTATACAGAAAGGTGATTTTCTGAAAGCCTCCTTTCAAGCTTCATAATTTTACTCTTTGGCTCCTATTTAGATCCTTCTAAAACATTGCATTTTATCTTTGTCACAATGTGGTGAAAATATGAGATGGATGATTTTTCATCTTTCTTGAGGAACAATAAAAGCAATGTCTGCACTTCTGATGGAAATGATGCATCTTTGTGTTCTGAAACACACTCCTATTTGAAGAACCTTTGAAAATCAACTGGATGTATTTGCAGTAAAGTGCAGTAGCACTGAGTGATTTCTAAACATGATTGCATTACCTTGTGGGCCCCTCTGCAGAAGCGTCCTTGCCGTCGCTATAGCAACCTCAAGGCTGTGTTCTCAACTGCATATGTATCTGGCTGTATCTACGTGTATCGGTGACTAACCATAGTGAATGTGTGAAAGCATCTGTAAGGTTCAACCTTGGAGACTGCAAGAGCTGAAGGCAAGGATCACAATGCTAATACTTCACTTTAGAGATGAAGAAGTGGACAGTTATAATGGAAAAAAAAATTATTTGACTACAGTTACTTTTTAAACCTAGGTCATGGTAAGTATAGTTTCAATCAGCACCAAAAAAAAAAAAAAAAAAAAAAGAACCTGTATTTTAAAAGAATTTTGAACATATAGTGTCACTTTTATAGAACTTGCATTTAATGAGCATAATGATAGGAATCTATGCCATGTACGTAGTGCTACACACTCTCAAGAAATGATATGTCATCATTTGGGTATTCACGGAAAGCAGGCTGCTATCTCTAGATAGCCAACTCATGGGCCAGTGCATGAGGAGTGGAAGATTTTCTGAAATAATGCTCATCTTGTTGATTTATGAATTAATTATAATTCAAAATGACTTCTCTAAATAGTCTACCTGTTATCCTAGGGAGAATTTAGAAAACCAAAACGAAGCCTAAAATTGTCAGTTTTTAGATGTTACTGAACAGGGACACCAAACCAGGAGGCGCTACTCAACAATCAACAGCTGTCTCTTCAGTCACCCACACCAAATCTCCTGAGCTCTGTATTACATGACTTGAGACCTCACAGTCTGTGCTGCTCAGGCCCTCTGCATAGTCTCTTTCCTTCCACAGCCAGTGATTTGCCTTAAACTACAGGTCCAAGAGCACATGAATTCTTTGCTCTTCTCCACAAACTAAATTCCTCGCTCAAGTACTGTAACAATCCCATAGTTCTGGAAGATCAATAGTCCTGGTATTGTGAGAGAATCCCATTCACTTCTGTCTTCCTTCTCTGCCTTCAAAACTTTTATTTCATCAAGTTTCTCTGGAAGTATTTTTAAAGAAGCTGGTAACTATGAAAGTAACATCTCTCATGTAGCTTAATGCGCTGTTCTAGGCATTTCAAATTTTCAAGTGATGACTTCTTGGGTACATACGATTTAGCTAGATGCTGTATGCTATTTCACCTGTGTTTCTTGGCAACTCCCTAATGTAGCTCTTAATATTATTATGCTGCACCGATGCAGCAATTGAGACTCAAAGAAGCATATTTTTGAAATTTAGGAATTAGTAAGGAGCAGCATTATGATTAATGGTCTGAGCTGCCTTGCTATGAGATTAAGCTCATCTCCTTTGCATTGCGTGTGTTGCCTTTTCTTCAAGCCAAGGACACTTTCCAATGCCTGTTAAAGGAATGACCAGTTCAGCACTACTGGGTACAGGAAGTTCACTAAGGGAGCTACTTTGATTCAGGTAAGTGGCTCTTTGCAACATATTGAAAGTTAACTAACCCATATTATTTCTGTCCAAAAGTAGCCTCTAAACTGGGATTCTGATTTCCAAGTCAATAGCTGACCATCCATGCCCAGGTTAATTTTATTTAACTCTGCCCCAAATGAATTCTTCAAAATACATCTTCAACCTGTCCATAGCCAAAGTGCAATAGGGAGTTCAGTGTGCTTCTAAGTATCTTTATGACTGTTCGGGACAAACTTGAGAGTTCCCTCTCACCCACAGTGAACTCCAAACAGGGTCATGGATGACATTCTTTCAAACCCTTTGTAAACTTAATGAGTTCGGAAACATTTACATATGAGACAAGCAATCTTCTTAAACTTATTAGCCAAATTGTTTGGCATAAAGTACTTGGACCAAGTAAAGAACAAAATCCATTCCCTCCACAGTCTCTATCAGCAGAAACATGACATTATAATATTTCTGTGTTTTGATATGATGGCTTTAATGTCAAGGCCATTGTGATGAGGTTGCTCATGACTCAGACATGAGGATATTTTGACTTGGCTTTAAAAACTGGTGTGTGTGTGTGTGTGTGTGTGTGTGTGTGTGTGTATGTGTGTGTGTGTGTGTAGAACAGCAAAGAATTAATGTGCTCTTGGACTAGTAGTTTGAGGCAAATCACTGAATGTAGAAGGAAGGAGACTGTGCAGAGAGCTTGAGAAGCACAGAATGTAGACACACACACACACACACACACACTTGTTTGTATTGACACACATTGGACTTTAAATCATATTATTTTATTTTATTAAGAACTTCAAATTTGAAATTTCTATTTCTTTTTTTAATGTATTTGGTACAGAGTCTACAGGGGCTATATGGTCTCGCAAAATAGATCAGACTCATAGGGCTTCTCCTGTTTTCAGCCTCCCAAACGCCAGCACTCACAGTCTCCATCACAGTCTCAGTGCACCCTGGGGGCAGGGCCAGCACAGCAGGCCTGGAGATCACACCCCAGCCGCTAGGCTCTGCCTAAGCAGGCATTTTGGTCTGATGAGCTATCTGCTCAGCCCTCAACTTTGAAATTTCTCAGACCCACTTTCTATAGCAAATGGCTATGTGCTCTAGAAAAATAGAAGAAAGACTTCTTCTCTTCTCTGAATCTAACCAAGATTCAGAAGATGGGTGGGCATGAAGCACCGAATTAGAGTGAGGGAGCTGGCTGACCACTGCTGTTCAGAGGAAAAGGCTCTGCTGCTTTCATTGCAGGCCATGGGTGGGCCATGCAAACTCCTCATGACACTGCCTGAAATCTCAAGTGGGGCAGGAGACCTGGGAAAAAAATGCTCAAAGGTGTTTCAATTTTTAAGCCCATTATAGTTGAACTTTGTCATAAAATTTGCCCTAGAATCAACCGACTTTAAAATTACCAATTAAAAAAAACACTGGCTTGACATTTCTTTCTTCAGTTTAAAAACAAATCCTCCATTTGGTTAAGAATATACAAGAACAACCTTGGTATTGAAGATTCTCGTTAACTTATAGTATAAATGTGTCCTATACACATTGTCTCTTAGACTTGCCCTGTTGAAAACCCACACAGAACAAATAACGAAATTCTGTCATTTGTGGTCATATACATAGGCCCTGAGGAAGTTATATTAAATGAAATGTCAGGCACACTAAGATGAATATTGCATCTTCCCACTTGTATGTGGAAGCTCAAGAGTCAACCTCATAGAAGTAGAAAGAAGTGGTTATCAGCATCCGGGAAAGGAAGAAAGGCCAAGGAAGGCTGACAGGTGCAAAGGTGCAACTGAATGGGAAAAACTTCCGTATTCTGTAGCTCAATGTGATAGCTAGAGACAGCAGTGAGTTACTGTGGATTTCATAGTAGCTAGCGCAGAGAATTTTAAATCGTCCCAGTACATATAAATAGAGCTATTTAGGATAATAGAGATACCAGTTATATCAAATCATTGTACATTTTATATATAGTAATATATCACATCCTACACCATAAACATGTTCAATAAGGTGTCTATTATTTTTTTAAAGCCATACTAGGACGGGACAAAACTTCAACACAGAAGACAAAGGATCACAAATAGTTCCATTAAGCCTGTAAGGCAGGGATCACACAAAAAAATACCCAAAAGCACCTTCCTCTATGTACCCAATACATAGATGGTCTATATGTTTCATTATAAAAATGTACAGCAGTAACACTAGCTTTCCTACAGCTCAGTGATGAAATTGTATCCATCAATGCTTTGCCCAACTTATAACAAGTAATATCACTGAAGTTGTGCATTATTATGTTTTCTTTGATGGCAGGACAATGATTTTAGTAGCGCAATATGAAATCAACAACTTGTTGTGAAAGCTGTCCACTTGTCTTTGGTTTTGATTTATGACTAGTCTAGAATTAATCTTGGTTCAGGACCTTAGAGCATTTGAACAAGCTGTAGTTCACCTGATAGTAGCTTCCTTGAAATTCCTTGCCTTGTAGGATTACAGGTGTGCGGGAGTCACCCCACATATCTAACCAAGCATGAGAATTTTTAACAATTGCTTCTATTTTTTATCACAATGACAAAAGTACTTGGGCTGGTGAGATAGCTCAGTGGTCTAATGCACCTGTCTTGGAGAGCTTAGGCAGGTGCAGGGGACCATGGTGGGACCCCTGATCCAGGGCACCACATGCAGGGCCAGCCCCACCCTCAGGGAAGGCTGAGCCTGCCAAAACAAAACAAAAGTCCTCATAATTAGTTAAATGATGGAGAATAAAACTGTCTCAGCACTGAAATGCATGTGCTAGGCAAAGGGTAGGAAAGGGAGAATCCAGAAAGAATAGTCCTTGGAGTTGGGGAGCAGCCAGGCACATCTGCATTGTACTCCTTATTTGGTCATTAAGGAAGGATTTCACATTTTGAAGCATCGGCTTTATGAGGCTAAGATAATATGATCACATCAAAATGTCATCGCTGTCAAAATGTCATGTCGAAATGACCTGGTCAATTTGTCCTGCTGCAAGCCAGGGCTCCAATATCCCTCTTTGCCCCCCAAATATCACTGTATCCCTAATGAAAAGAACAATCACATTGCATAATGCCACCTGGTCTTAAGCAGCAGACCCTCAGTTCACAAACATTCCTGTTTCCAAATAATTCAATTTGCAAACAAAAGCAATCTGCAAGATTTTGCTCCTGTTCACAACTTCCACATGGGAGACACAACCACAGCTGTCTTCCCCACACAAACACAGACACAAATGCAGCCATCTCCCCTAAAATAATAAAACAAACTAAGTTCTTAAACCAAGTCACCACTGTACTCACCATCCTTGACATTTTCTGCCAATTCCCACTTGATAGAAATTTTCTAGATATCTAATAATGGTTAAATTATTTTTAACAGAGACTTGCACAGTACTATACACCAGACATTTAAACTTTTTTATCTACAGACTCCTTTGATCCTGAGTAATCTATATGAGGGGGACAAAGTTTGTATTTCCATTTTAAGGGTGAGTACATTAAGACAGAGGAAGGTATGCTTGGCATTTGGCCTAGGATCACAGGTAACAAATCATGAAATGAAGAAGCATACAGTTGCAATACGGTGCTGTGTGATGCATACTATACTTTAGGATACAGATGACAATTCCTGCTCCACGCTGCCCACATGCCAGCTTGCTCATGTCTACTGACTTTTGAGAAGTGTGTGTCCTGGGTAAATTCCGTTTTTTTTCTAGGTAACTGATACTACTGTAAATTATTTTTACAGAAAATTGGTGCTGTCTCTCCCACTGATAGGTTGAAGTTGTAACCTTCAATACTTTAAAATGTGACTGCACTAGAGAGAGGGGACATCTAGGATCATTGAGCCCTTATCAGATCTGACTTGTGTCCTTATAGAAAAGAGTCTGGGGCAGAGAGAGATGTTAGGGCTGTGCTCACGGGGAAAGGCACATGCAAACACAGTGACAAGATAGCCAGCTGCTAGCCCAAGAGAGGCTGGAAGAGAATCTCCGCCTTCCAAACCCTTGTTCTTCGACTATGGCACCCAGTACTGTCAGAAAATCATGTTTGTTGCTTAGTGGCGAGTCCTAGGAGACAGAAAGAGTTGATAGAACTCTATGGGTAGGGGCAGAGCCATAGATCACTGTCTTCTAAAACATGTTTTTAAACATTTCATATTTGAACAGAGAGCCTGTAAATGTGGGTTTATCAGGAAGCTGCTATCCCAGGCTGAGTCTCATCTGACAGTTTTGATTGACTGGCCTATGAGCACAAATGTGTGGGCATTCCCTGTACAATGCCAACAGGGCTTTTAATTCTGCTTTCAGGAGCTGGATTCTAATGCACACAGAAGATAACTAAGTGAACCTCTACTTATATGATGAATAAACATTATATGTGGTTGCTTAAAAGAAAACTGTTCCATTTCACCTGTCAATCTTCATAGTTGCTTTAGTAATATAGTAATCAGGTAGTTTATATCAGTGCTTAATTCCAACAAAAATAAAACAAATGCATCCAACAATAACTATAAATGAGCGCATGCACCTAACAATAAAAGTTTTCAGATAAAAACCAAATATGTATGCACTAAAGTTGGTATGCTTTCCAAAAATTAATTTGGTGACAATTAAATAAATTGTTTTTACTAAATAAAGAATTTTTCCAAAGTACAATGGTACCTGAATTTGGGAACTTCATTTGTACTGCAATTTGGGGAAAGATGTTTTTAGTCATATTCATCATGTGCAAACTTTTTCCAAATGTTCCTGTTTGCAAACCCGAATGTTTGCAAACAGAAGCGCTCCCAACCTGAGGTATTATCAGAGATGTGCTATGCAGCTGAAAACTCCCAGCAAGTACACTACTAGCTTTAAGAGGAATACTTTTATGTTCCATGTAAAATGATAGAAAAAATTACGGTATTTTAAATGTTTCTTATCACTATTTGACCATAGGTTCAATTAAATTAATGTCAGAACATTTATTTATTCATTAAGTTTTTAAAAAATCTCCTTTACCTTTTTATATCAAAGGTAATCATATACTTTATGATCACCAAATATCCACCCAGAATTATGTTAGGCTGCAATACCTCAATTCTGTACAAATGGTCTCTTTAGACTGTAGGTAAAACATATTATAAACAAATATTCAAGTTTTATGATTCTGAATTAGATATTTCTCCCTCACCACTGTTCTCATTGATAATATTAAAAAATGGGTAATAAAAATGTACACCGAGAATAAATTGGTATTCCTACTTTGAAGAAAAATGTATTAATATTTTAGTAACTATCTATAAATGTTGTATTTTTTGACTCAGAAGTTTCTGTGTATCACTGGGTAAACCTAGATATTTTGTCAGGAGATAAATGTGGTGTGAACAAAATCTGTGGTGAATATTTAATTTCAAAAATGCATTATTGAAAAGATACATTGCATGAGTGTCCCTTGAGATACTGTCCTCTACCTCAAACATATTTATTGTATCATTCTTGCCACCTTCTTAAGCAGTTCTGGAAGACTTTGCTCGTGTCTCTAGATTCTCTGTCATGACGGCCTCTATGTTCTATAAGCACCACTCATGGCCATTTTCACCTTGAGGAAGAGCTAGGCATGGCATGGTGTCAGACCTGGAGAGTGAGTCAGATGGAGACTCCCCATAATGCTTTGCAAGTCTATCTTTCCTTTGGCTAACACTTGGCAACAGCGTTTGCCATCTTTTTTAATCACACCTTGTAAAGACACTCACAATAAGGGCTGCCAGAACTGCTTCAGAAAGTGACAAGAATAATGAGATCAGGGAAGTGTTGTGAGGGGGATTAATTACAATGTATCTCACTATGTTTTTCCTTTAAACATACTGTAAGTTTGGTCAGCTTTTGGATATATAAAAGTGTTCAGTGCAGAGAGACAGCGTGGCCAACTCCGCCATCCTGCTCCATCCCGCCCGGCCCCCGCCCAGCCCCTGAGACAGGCCAGAGACAGCGAGGCCTACTCTGCCATCCTGCTCCATCCCACCCGCCCCTGCCCAGCCCCTGAGAACAGCCAGAGACAGCGCGGCCGACTCCGCCATCCTACTCAATCCCGCCCGCCGCCGCCCAGCCAGAGACCAGCTTGAGACAGTGGCTGACTCCAGCGGCCTCCTGGATCCCGCGCCAAGCTCTCCCAGCGAGAGCGAATTTACAGGACTCACCAGGCTTCCGAGATCAGTGAGAGTGTGGTGAGTCTGAGGGAGAGCCTTTGGCTTCTTCCCACCAGCGCTACGCAGATCCCTGTCCCCAACCCCTCCAAGCCAGTGACTGGCCTGAAACCTCAGGACCCACTCACCAACACCTCCCCGGATCCCCTGACCTAAAGCCCACTGATTGAGTGGGAATTTCCCCGATTCTCTGGGCATCAAAGGTCAGTGAGTGTAGAACCTCAGGCCCATTGTGCCTGAGATACATTTCCCAGGGATTAAGCTGCCTGTCACCTCCCATGGCCCGGTGACAGCTCCAGGCACACTGTGCCAGAGAAACATTTCCAGGTGATTACTGGTCCCACCCCACAGCCCCAGACCCAGTGCAGGTCGGCCTGGAGTGAGAACTCCAAGCCTGCCACACCGGAGGGACATTTCTCAGCAATCC
>PVKA01047437.1:0-14331 GCA_004027165.1 Ctenomys sociabilis | reverse complement strand
CCATCCAGCAAATACCAGGCACACATTGGGCAATCCAGGGTTTAACAAAGTGTGAAGAAATGACTGTTGTCAGAGCAACCTGAAATATGGAAGGATTAGCACACATTTCTGAGTGTCTGCCAAGTGCGCGGTAGGATGGGCAGAGCAAATAACTAAGGACAGCGCTGCTCTTTAATCCTGTCCCCTTGACCCTCTCTGGGGAGCATTTGTAGGTCAGAGACACTCTTGACAAAAATAGTTTCCAATGTGAGCTAGAAGTTGTCACTAGTGACTAAAGAAAAGTCTCGGTTAATTGGCTTCAGGGTGTTAATATCAATGAACCTGAAAGGCCCAAAGCCCTTTCCTGTGAGACAGTCGCACCCAAGACCACAGAGGGGAAGCCAGAGTGAAAACCCTTCTGGCCAGTGCCCCAGGGGAGCAGAGATGAACAGACTGAGGGATCCCAGAAGAAATGTCGGCGTGGACACGGTGATGGGCGAGCGGAGCCTCTGCACCGGGCTCCCTGCGTGCACAGAACCACTGACCCGCAAGGTTTTACTCTTGTAGTGGGTTGAGCCTTCACTCACTGTTCTACATATAGGCCTAGATACAGGTTACAAACTGTCACTGAGGGCCAAAGAGATAGATCGGCAGTCTAAGTGCCTGCCTAGCAAGCATAAGGACCTGGGTTCAGTCCCCAAAACCACATTCCATACCAGCCCTGGAACCCTGGACATGTACTGCCCACCACCACCAAAACTGGGTGTGGTAGCACATGCCTTTAATACCAGCTCTGTGGAGGGCAGATGCATAATGAGACCCTGTATCAAATGAAAAAATAAAAGATTTCTTTAATATCATGCAATTCATTAAATATTAGTAAAGAACTGCATAGTACCATACCAGACCCTACATTTATCCTGAGAGTATAAACTTCAGCAATCAACAGTCCCTGCTTTCAAATATCCACTTCGCTCTCGCTCACAACACATGCCTCTGTGCTGCCTTTTCCTCTGCCCTCCACCAAGCCGAATTCCAGCGGACCTGGGAGACTGAGCTGAGCAACGACCTAGCCAGGGCCCTCAGACCTACGTGCACTGCTGCTGCCTCCAAAAGCTGGCTCCACATTCATCTGGGGGTTTATAAAGTAAATGCTATAGCTCTGTTTAGGCTTAAACATCCTGAAAACACAGAGCACTTTAAGAATTTCCAGAGCTGGGGAGACAGCTCAGTGCCATGAGCACCTGCTTGGCAAGTGCAAGGTCCTGAGTTCAATTCCCAATACAAAAAAAAAAAAAAAAACCCACAAAATTTCCAGAGAGAAGCCACATCGGTGGTTTGCCTCAAACTCAAGCCAGCCCAAGCCTAAGACTTCAACATGACAACAGTTTCAATGTCTTGGAACAATTCTGCAACGTGGCAATAGGCTAGGATAGGCTAAAAACCAAGGAAGTAGGAAGAACCTAACAAAAATTTAACAGGGTTGACCAGGGCCTTGTCTTTCCCCTACTGTTAGGGAAAGAAATTCACACCACAACCTGTTCTCACGTGGCTTCCAAAGCTTCCAGGAAGGACTGCTTTGGTAACTAGCCCCTCGGCCCTCACAGTGTCACCTAGTGTAGCCCCTTGGCCCTCTCGGTGTCGCCTAGCGTGGCCCCTCGGCCCTCATGGTGTCGCCTAGCATTCACACTCAGCCTCTCCTCTGTGTGTCACATTCCTAAAGTGCCTGGGGTAGACACCAAGTTTGTAAGTGCTTGTGTCCCATAGCTGTTGTTCGGCCCTTCAATACCACCAAAAGGCCCATATGCTAGCAGCTTGCTCTCCACGTGAAGTGCACGTTTAGGAAGTGCTGAAACCTTCAGGAGTGGAGCAAACTGAAAGGCAGTCAGGCCATTAAAGGTGTGCCCTCAGGATATTGCAATCCCAGCCCCTTCCTGTCTCTGCTTCCGGGCCCCCATGAGGCCAGCAGTTCCCTCTGTCACACACACCCACCGTGATGCCCTGATTCATCTCAGGCCCAAGTGCAGCAGGGATCTGCTGAGCATGTACCAAAAACCACCAGCCAAAATAAACCTTTCCTCTTATGAACTGACAGTCCCAGGTGCTTCCTGCAGTGATGGGAAGCCGACTGACACAGCAACCCTTAGTAATCACTCAGGTATCATTGCTTTCCTTCCTTTGCCTGGGGATGTCTCCAACCAAGGTCTGGAGCCAGACGTCTGTCCCAGCTGCCTGAACACACATGCTTGCAAGCCACCACCATCCTCCCAGTGAGCAATGAGGAGGCCAGGTGCTGCTCTGGCCCAGGAGCAGTGCCTTGAATGAGGAGAATTGCCTTTTCTTCTCCTGTCTGCTGCATCTTCGTGGCTGCAGAACAGCTAGAACCCTTCAACAGGGTGGGGCAGGGGCCACTTTCTAAGCAGTAGCACTGTTGTGACCTTTACCTTGCCAAGGATGCCAGTGGGAAGAAGAGAGGGAAGACCCATATCACTCTCTTCTGTCAAGCCTTAGTGGCCACTTCCTTCCAAGAAACAGGCACTGAAAGGTATAAGGAAACTCACACTAAAAAAAGTCTTGAGGGAGAAATCATAACATATCATGGGGTGAGGTAGCAGGGAGGAGGGCGGGAGGGAACGGGTACTGCTGCCAAGTTATCAGTTGTTGCTCAGGTTCTTAAGACTACTTCCTGTCTTTGTTGAATACTTTGTTGACCAGTTTCACCTCCCAGGTTCCCGTAAAGCACCTGGTCTAATCTGTTACCTAACAACCAAGCCAGCTTTATGGTGCCCATTTGTTGCCCTCTAAAGTGAACACTGGGCCAGTATTAAAGCACAGACCACTGAGCCAGCAACCACATCTGAGTCATTCCCAGAAATTGGGAGCCACCACCGGGAAGGCTTCATATACTACTCTTCAAGCAACTAACAGCAGCACCGACCACCACAATGAAGGCTAAAATCTTCTTTCTCCTTCTGTTGCTACTGCTAATGTTGATGTCCATCGTCTCTAGCAGCCCAAATTCAGGTAAAAAAAAAAATTTTTTTTCATTTTCCTATGAAGGGGGAAAGGGTTAAAAAGTATGCCAAAACAGGCTACACATGTATTAAAGTATAGCCCCGTGAGCTATGTAAAGTTTTGGAACAAGATAATTTTTCTCGGGGCCAGTTTCAGGAGGAAATTACATACACTACAGGGTGCTGTGTCAGTTGAAAGGTATTTTACAAGAGAGGGTATGACTATAGCTGGCAAAATATACGTCCCACGGGCACACACACACATATACACACAGACACACACACACACACACACACACACACACGCACACACCTGGTCCACCAGGACATGTTCTCTGTCCTTCTCTCCAGCGCCCTTTCCAGAACAGTAATAAATTTCCCCAAGCCCATCTGCTTTATACTACACCACACACACCACCAGCCGTTTCCAGTGCTATTTAATAGAAATGTAATAAGTACACAGGAGAAATCCTGTCACCAGCCCATGCCCCATGCACACATGAGCCACAGAAACCTCTCAGTGCTTCTGAATCTGCTCCAGTTTTCAGTACAGAACAGCCACATAGAACAGAGATCACCTGTGTGTCTATTTCTATTTGAGAGCACCATCTTCCCAGGGCTGCTGTGACGTGAAATAGCTGTTACATGCAAAGCATCAGCTTGGTCCTAAAGTCAGGAGAAGCTGCCCCCTATTCCATGCTAAATTGAAAAATCACCTCCTTTTTAGAAGTTGCTGAGTCCCACAGCCCTAGGACCTAGCCCACCACTTGGGAAGGGACAGCTTTTGCAACACTGGCAGACACCAACGCTCCAGCCTCTAGCCTGGATGCAAGGCTCAAGCCCCCTCCAGCTTCCCCATTTGGCCTGGGGCTATGCCTAGGCCATGTGGTCTCTAAACAGGTTCTGTATTTTCCCACCAGCTCAAAGTTGTTCACACATTCAGCTCAAACACCGAGCCTTGGGCCAGTGAGATAGCACAGTGGTGTAAAGCACCTGCTTAGGCAAGCATAGGCAGGCGTGCAGGCACCTCAGTTCAATTTCCTGTGCCACATGCTGGCCAGCCCCGCCTCCAGGGTGGACTGAGCTGGCCACACACAAAAAAAAATGTCCTTGCCACAGCCTGCCTTGTCCTCCTGCCACTAAGCACGTATAACTGCTTCTCAGCCCACCTGTGATTTTCCTTCTGAAATTGTCATATATTGTCTCAGACTAAAAAGTGTGCGTTTGTGTGCTTCTCTTGCCTCCAGCCCTACCCTTCCAGACTGGAACCCAGTTGGTGGCACAAACCAGTCTATTGTTTCTATAGCCTGCATGCTGTCCAGCACACTATTCAATAAGTATTAGCTAAATCCTTGCATTTCTAAGTTCAAATTTTGCCATTTTAATTCCTTATACCAGGAATGGACGGCCACACTCTGGATATTTGGGGCTAAGTGACTCTTTGTTGTCTAGGACTCTTCCGTGCATGTTAAAGGCTCACCAGCAGCCAGACAACCTCTACCCATTAGATGGAGGGCCCCTTAGGGAAGCTCCACCCACACGCACGCTGGCCCTCAAGAAAGCTAAAAGTATCTCCAGACATTGTCAAAGGAGGGAGGGGGTTCAGAACCTCGTCAAGAATCACCACTCTAGGGGCCATGGAGATAGCTCAGCAGCATAAGCGCCTTCCTGGCAAGTGAAAAGTCTTGAGTTCAACTCCAGGTAAAACATGCCTTGCCAGTCCTGGAACTAGGCTTGCGCTGGGAAGGCTGAAACGGGAGAATAATGAAGTGGGGGGAAAAGCAGCCCTGTCGCTAGATGGCGCTATCATAAACGCCCTGGAAAGGGCAGCAGAAAAATCACACCTTGCTTCCCAGCCTAAATTGAAGCCAGTTTAGTCACCAGAGGAAATGACATCCCCCAAACAATTCTCAGCATAAAATCTGATCTTTATCTCTAGAAATAACCTCATCCTTGTTCAATACAGTATTCTTTTCATAAGCGAAGTGGTAACAAAGAAACACATGACAATATATGTGAATATTAAGAAATCAATTACTCATAGTACCAGTTATTTATGATTTATAATATCATTCAATTATAAAATCATTATTAATAAGAGCTGACATGTGTTAAGATCTCTTATGTTTCAGGTATTGTTCTAAGCACTCTACACCTCTACCCATTTTTGTCCTCAGAGAAATCTATTTTCATAATTTTTAAAATTTATTATGTATGCAGTATAGGGTCTACAGGGTCTTTTTTCATATTTTTAATTTTTTACTTTTCATACCTTCAGAAATGTTGTAAAAAACAGAGTTCCAGTATATCATTCATGTAGTTTGTTTTAAATGCTCTTACATAACTAAACCAGATTATCAAAACCAGGAAATTGGCATTGGCACTAAGGGTAACTCATTCACAAGCATTCTAATATTGCTAGCTACAGTGGTATTGGTGAACTTACAACTGTATTTTTCTCCTTGTAATTAAGTACCTGTGGAGGGAAACTTCATTTGTTTATTTATTTGTTTGGGAGCTTGGGGGGCTGGGGAGTTGTGTTGTTTTTTGTTCTTTTTAAGACAGGGTCTTGCTGGTCTTGGTTCAGGCTGGCCTTGAACTCATTAGGGAGCCTAGGCTGACCTCGAACTCACAGCAGTTCTCCTGCCTCAACCTCCCAGAGCTGGGATTATGCACCACCACTCTCAGTCAAGGAAAGATACCTTAGCACTATGCTAGTATTCCACTTATACTTTTACCCATTAAGATTTATTTTCTTAGGGCAGGCGAGATAGCTCAGCAAACTAAGGGCCTACTTCAGCAAGCTCCAGAACCCCAGATCGATCCCCAGCTGCTGCCCTGCCTCCTTCTGAGCACACTGAGCAGGCCACCAAGACTGGAAATGGTAGCACACACCGTAATCCTGGGCTGGGAGGCTGAAAACAGGAGGATCACTATGAGTCTGAGCTGCAGAGCAAGACTCTGTACCCAATATATTTTTTCAAAATTCTTTTCTTCTATTTTTTCTATCTTTTAGGGAAGGGTCTACAGGGTGCTCAGGGTCTTAGTACTAGATCAGACTTGTAATGATTCTCCTGTTTACAGCCTTCTGAGTGCTGGTATTACAGATGCAAGCCACCATGCCCAGTCTCAATAGGTGTCTCATCGAGCCCCTAGGGCAACACCAGCATGGCAAGATCAAACTTTTTTTTGAGACAAGGTCTCACTATGTAGACTAGGCTGGCTTTGAAGCCGTAGAAATCCTACTACCTCAGCCTCTCGAGTTCTGTGACTACAGGAATGTGTCACAAGCCCAGCTACCCATCAAGCTTCAGAATTTATTCAGGATTCTTGCTAACAACAGTTATTATTACTGTGGCATTTGCCAAACACTGACATTTCTAATTCCATCATTCCTTCTACGTTTACCTGGAATTTTACTATAAAAGCGCTCTTCTTCCTCCTCCATTATTTATTCGGTTATTTAGGTCAACATGGACTCGTACATAGGCGTGAGCTGTAATCCATTGCTGCCGGTATCTGCCACGCTGCTCCTGTTGTCCCTAAGTCGGCCCCTGGGAGTTCCTCCAGCTCTTGGCTTCTGTGTAATATCCTCATCATTGTTTGAGCAGTTCCTTATTTCCTGACACTAGAAGACGTTCCAGCCTCAGCTTGTGTTTTACTGCTCCCGCCCTGGTGCGAGCCATTTCTCCAGGGAGCCCTCGTTCCTCAGGTGCAGGCTGGCATCTGCCAAGCACAGGCGCCCTTTGCTTCTAGAGCCCAGTGCCATCACTCTGAGGCCCTCTAGTGGAGCAGAGCTAGAAACTAACAGACACACACCTGGGCCAGGAGCCATGCTGTAGAGGTATATTAGGGAATTGAGAAGTTAATCCATTGTCCAAACTCACAAAGCAAGTACGTGATAAAACTGGGAAGTCCAGATTCATAACAGGCTTGGTGGCACATGCCTATAATCCCAGCTGAGGCAGAGGAACATTGTGAGATGGAGGCCAGCCTGGACTAC
The DNA here is from genome assembly GCA_004027165.1 of Ctenomys sociabilis. Classification (NCBI taxonomy): domain Eukaryota; kingdom Metazoa; phylum Chordata; class Mammalia; order Rodentia; family Ctenomyidae; genus Ctenomys; species Ctenomys sociabilis. The sequence goes on along the minus strand of PVKA01047437.1, from coordinate 7,335 downwards.
AAAGTGAGGTCAAGGCCAACCTGAAGTGCATAGCAAGACTGTCTCAAAAAGAACAAAAGAAAGGGCCAGCCAAATAGCTCAGTGGATTAAAGCACCTACAAGCAGGCACAGGGGCCAGGGGTTCGATCCCCCAGGCCTGCCTGTCAGCCCTGCTCCCAGGTCTCTCTGAGATGGCAATTGAGACCGGGCATGGTGGCACACACCTGTAATGCCAGCTCTTGGGAGGCTGTAAATAAGAGGATGACTAGAGTCTGATCTAGTAGTGAGACCCTGAACACCATGTAGACCATTTCCTAAAATACAAAAAAAAAAAAAAAGAAAAAGAAAAAAAGGGGACAAAATAATGTGGATGTACCAGAAATCCTCACAAACAGAACTAATATATATGTCAGCAGAAAACCACAAGCCTATAGCCTGTATTCCAGCACAGTTACTGTGTCTGGACAATAACTAGACACCACAGTAACACCCACAGTAATGATCAACATGTACTGAATAGCTGTCTGGGCATCGGGCCCTCATACTGTCACAGTGAATCCTCACAACTCTGCAAGTGGCTATTCCTAGACTCATTTTACAATCAGGGAATTCCAGGCGTGGTGGCGCATGCCTGTACTCCCAGCACAGTGGTATGACACCAGCCTGGGCTACATCATGAGCTCAGGGCCAATGTAGAACACAAGTGCAAGCCCCCGCCTCAAAACAAACAAACCGGGGAACCAAGAACTGAGAGCACTGCCTTGTCTAAGACTATGTAATTAGGTGACAGACCCAGTGGTTCATGCCGATCCACCTAGATATAAACCCTTGTTTATTCCTCTGTGTCAGAGGTTCCCAAAAGCTATTTAAGATAGAAGATAAATTTACATGCTCTGCTTTAATAGTCAGGTTTGTTTTGTTACATGTCAAAAAAAAACTCCAAGCATACATCTAACCTGTAACTTCACAGATGGTGTCCTACAGGAAGAGCCTATTTTCAGAATCAGGCTAGGGGGAAACAGGAAGTGAGTAGCCCGCGCGCTGGAGGAGCTGCGCAGACACTCGCAGGCGGCCCACAAGCCCCTGAAGTCCAGGCGACAGCACCACGGCACCACGAAGCTTCATTTTCATTTCCACCAGTTAAGGGGGCTCAGGTAGGGTTGCAGAAACAACAAGAAACTAAGGGTCTTGGATGGGGGTTTATTCCTAGAGAAGTCGCCATTACCTTGGTGAACTTCGGCATGTCATTTGCTCTCTCTGCAGCGCAGTTTGCCCACCTGAAAATAAAAGAGATAATGATCTAATCACTGAACACTGTCCTTTTGAAAACAATCTGAGAGGTGGGGAGATAGTTCAATAGAATAAGCCCCTGCCTGGCAAGTGCAAGGTCCTGAGTTCAATCCCAGTACTGTAAACAAAAAAACAAAAGCAATTTGATAATCACATCAATAATCATAAAGCTGTTCTTAACTTTTGGCCAGGAATTCTATTTCTCCAAGAAAATCTTACAAAATTTACATTTAAAAAAGAACTTTTATCAAGATAGAAAAATAAGACAATCCAAGCTGGGTAGATAGTTTGGCAGTCTAAGCTCCTGCCTGGAAAGTGCAGGGTCCCATGTTCCAACTCCAATATACCATGCCTTGCCAGCCCCAAAACCAGGCATGGTGGCACATACCTGTAATCCCAGCCCTGGGGAAGCTGAGACAGGAGGATCACTATGAGTCTGAATATAGGGAGGCCCTGTATCAAAAAAAAAAAAAAAAAAAAAAGACAATCCAAAGATTTAGAAATAGGCAAACAGTTAAATAATTTAGAACACACTTACTTATTGGGAGTCCTATACCATTGTTATGGCTTTTGTCTCAATGTCCCCCACAAGCTTCATGCTGTCACAGGTGGAGCTTTTTCAAAGGTAGCTAGATCTAAAGTGTGTGACTCTGGGATTGATTCATGGCGCAATGCTAGGGTGAAGGGCACTAGGATGAAGGGTGTGAGTGCTACCTACCCTGAGTAACTGGGATAAGATAAAAGGGATAAGAAGAGCTGCAATCGGCTGCAACTGCTCTGCCACTTATATAACAGATACATATATCTGTTATGAGGGCTGGCCAGATAGCTCAGCGGACTAAAGCACCTCCTTAGGCAGAGCGCACTGCCCAGGTTCTATCTGCTGTGTGCCATGCCGGCCCCACCACCAGGGCGCGCTGAGACTGGGCTTGGTGGCGTGCACCTGTAATCCCAGCACGTGGGAGCCTGAAAACAGAAGAATCACTATGAGTCTGACCTACAGCATGAGACCTTGCAGAATCTGTACCAAAAACATTTTTTTTTAAAAAATTGCTATGGCCACGCAGAGAGGCACACGCCTATAATCTGACACCCAGGGAGTCTAAGGCAGAAGGACGACAAGTTCAAATCCATCATGGGGAACTCAGTGATCTAGCAAGACCCTGTCTTTAAAAACTAACAAAGGGATGCAGGTGTAATTCAGCGAAAAGGCCTTGGGTTTAAGCACTAGTACAGAAAAAAAAAAAAAGAATTAATTAAATATTTCCCAACTTTGCTTTTCACCCTAATGTTTTTTTTAACCTGATATTTTGTGGCTAGGGGCTCCACTTGCTTATGTTATCCTACAGCTCTCAGAATAGCACATGAGAACATTTGAAAACTCACTTGGCGAAATGAGGCAATAGTTCTCTTGAGCCCGATGTGTGGCAGAAAGGGCTCAAGTCTGGGAAATCTGGTGAGATGATCTCTGGGGCCGGCTCCAAATAACTTGTTTGTCTACTTATTGAACAAACATTGCCCAGGAACAGTGCAGCTGAATGGTACTGCACAGTCGGCTCTCAGTGCTCTAAAGGAGAAAGACTTTGTTTTAATTTGCTGGAAGTGTCCTAAGGAAACAGCAGAGACTGGGTAACTTCCAAATTTATTTTCTCATGGTTATGTTTGTTTTTTGTTTTGTTTTGTTTTGTTTTTTGGCGGAACCAGGGATTGAACTCAGGCCCTTGTGCTAGCCAGGGAAGCATTTATTCCACTGAGCCATCTCCCCAACCCCATTTCTCATGGTTCTGGAGACTCAAAAATCTAAGGTGTCAGCAGGTGTGTATGGTGTGGGGTAGCGGATCTGTGTCCATTGGTTGAAAATAGCTACTGTCTTCGTTTGGGCTGATACTACCAAGTGCCACAGAGAGTCGCTTATGAACAACAAACACGTACTTCTCACAGCTCTGGAGGTGGGATTTCCGAGCTCTCGGAGTGTCAGCGTGACCGGATTTCTGGGAGGGTTGTCCTTCTTCATCCTGGACACTGCCAGCTTCTTATATCTGAGAGAGAGAGAAAGAGTCAGGGACACAAAGACAGAGAGAGACAAAGACGAAGAGAAAGAGACAAAGTCAGAGAAAGAGAGAAAGGAGTAGGAGAAGGAAGGGGAGGGAGGGAGGGATCTGGGGTCCCTCCATTGTAGCACTAATCCTACTAATTCAGGCTCCATCTTCACACCTAACTGCCTCCCAGAGGCCCCTTCCCTAATGCCGTCACACAAGATTTCAATATAGTACTGCACAAAAGCAAGCCTGAGGCTCAATGGGATAGAACAGCGGGTGCAGAAACACTCCCAGGGGCACCTCACTATCTTATTTTGGACAAAGGAGCTGAAAACTTGCATTGGAGGAAAGAGCCTCTTTAAGCAAATGGTGCTGGGCACACTGGCCATGCACGTGCAGAAGGTTAAGAATAGAACCATAGCTCTCCCCACACACTCAACGAAAATCAAAGCAGATCAAAGATCTAAATTTTAAAACAGAAACTCAATCTGCTGGAAGATAAAAATAGGTCAATGTAGGCGTAGGCAAGGGCTTTCTTAAATAGAAGCCCGATTGCACAAGAATTAATGTCAAGAATCAACTAACGGGATTGTATTAAAGAGCTCTGCATAGCAAATGAAACAGCCAACAGAGTGAAACAATCTACAGAAAGGGGGGAACTTTTTCTACTTATTCCCTGGAGAGAGGACAAATAACTAAAGTTTATGAAAAACTCAAAAAACTTAGATGCGCCCCCATGCAGCTGAACATGGTGGTGCACACAGGCAATCCCAGCACTTAGGAGGCTGAGGCAGGAGGACCACTCCAAGTTTTGTTTTATTTTTGTGGTACCAGAAATTGAATTCATAGGACCAACCAGATAGCTCAGTAGACTAAAGTACCTTCTTAGGCAGATGCTGGGAGGGGGGTTCAATCCCCAGCATGCCCTGCTGGCCTTGTCTCCAGGGCGTGCTGAGACAGCAATTGAGACTGGAGGTGGTGGTGCACGCCTATAATCCCAGCGCTTGGGAGGCTGAAAACAGGAGGATCACTGTGTCCAATCTGTGTAGTGAGACCCTGTAGACCCTGTACTAATAGAAAGAAAGAAAAAAAAGAAAAAGAAAGAAAGAAAGAAAGAAAGAAAGAAAGAAGGAAGGAAGGAAAGAAAGAAAGAAAGAAAGAAAGAAAGAAAGAAAGAAAGAAAGAAAGAAAGAAAGAAAGAAAGGCCTGACCTTGTGCTTGTTAGGCAGGTGCTGTGCTACAGATCTGAATCCCCAGCCCAACCACTGTTTAAGGCCAGTCTGAACTATATAGCAAGAAACTAACGAGCCCTGCAAAAAAAAAAAAAAAAAAAAAAAGGGCTGGGAGATAGATCAGCAGCATAGGCTCCTGCCTGGCAAGCTCAAAGACCTGGGTTCGATCCCAAGTACCACAGGCCAAGCTGGCCCCAGAACCCTGGTGCATAGTGCACCCCAGAACCTGGTGTGGTGGCTCACACCTGTAATCCCAGTACTAGGAAGGCTGAGAAAGGAGGACCACTACAAGTCTGAACTGCATAGTTAGACCCTGTATCAAAAAATAAAATGAAAGTTAAATTAAAAAGAAATAAAATATTAGATAAAAAAAGACCCAATCAAAAAGTGGACAACTAGCCGGGCGTGGTGGCGCATGCCTATAATCCCAGCACTCGGGAGGCTGAGGCAGGAGGATTGTTGTGAGTTCGAGACCAGCCTGAGCTACAAAGTGAGCTTAAGGCCAGCCTGAACTGTATAGTGAGACCCTGTCTCAAAAAGACAAAAAAAAAAAAAAAAAAAAGTGGACAACTTAAATGAAGATACTTTTTAGAAGTACAAATGACCAATCAGTACATTAAAAACATTCAGCATCCCTGGCCATTCAAGAAATACAAATAAAGCAATATTAAGCAGCGGCCAACTAGCTCAGCAGATTAAAGCACCTGCAAGCAGGCACATGGTCCAGGGGTTTGATCCCTGGGCCTGCTGGTGGACCCCACCCCCAGGGCACACGGTGATGGCAATTGAGACTGAGCGTGATGGCATGCGCCTGTAATCCCAGCTCTTGGGAGGCTGTGAACAGGCAGATCACTAAGGGTCCAATCTAGCTGGGCGTGGTGGCGCATGCCTGTAATCCTAGCACTCTGGAGGCTGAGGCAGGAGGATTGTTGTGAGTTCAAGACCAGCCTGAGCTACAAAGTGAGCTTAAGGCCAGCCTGAACTGCATAGTGAGACCCTGTCTCAAAACGACAAAAAATAATAATAATAATAAGAGTCCAGTCTAGTAGTGAAACCTTGAACACCCTGTAGACCCTTCCCTAAAATAAAAAAAAATAAATCAATAAATAAACAAAGCGGGCTGGCAAGATAGCTCAGCAGTCTACAGCACCTCTCGAGGACCGCGGTTCGAGCCCCAGCACCACATGCCATGCCAGCCCCTCCCCCCAGGGCGGGCTGAGCTGACCCCCCACCCCCGCAAAAAAAAAAAATCCGTGATGTGTAGCGAGACACTGTAATAAATAAATGAATTCTTTAAAAAATAATAATAATAATAAATAAATAAAGCAATACTACCATTCCATCTTAACCTATAAAGAATGGCTATCACCAAAGAAATCAAATAGCAATGAATGCTGATGAGGCTCGGAGGAAAAAGCAAGCTTTCTACCTTGTTGGTGGAAATGTAAACTCATGCCCCAACTACGGAATTCAAAGCACAGAGATTGCTCAAAAAGGAAAAGTAGAAATTTCTTTAGACCCAGCTATACCCCTTCCAAGATCTTCCTGAAGAAGTTACAGACGTCATGTTACAATGATGCACTCATGTTTATAGCCACACAAATCGGAATAGCTGACCCTTAGAAGTGACCTGTATGTGCACCACCAGATAGGTAGATTTGGTTTAAAATGTGGTATCTGTACACAGTGGGGTGCTCTGCCATGAAGAAGGATAGGTTTGAATCATTTGTAAGAAAATAGGTGCTCCTTAAGACCATACTGTTAAGTGCCATGAAACACACCACAAGCTTACATATGAGAACACAAAAATATAAATAAAGAGCACAATAAAATATAGACAACAGGGATAGGGAGATAGATCTTTTGCAAAAAGAAAGGGTAGCAAGAAATGGAGGGAGAGAGACCACCCAGGCTGCCGGATCCTGAAGCGACCTGGAGCCCAGGCCCAGCATGGAACCCTTTAGCAGAGCTCCCTGCAAAGAGGCTAGAGGCAAGACCCACCCAGCTGATTCAGGAGCAGAACATCTGACCAGTGTGACACAAAGGGTTCACCTGCAAGGCTGCAGCAGGAAGAAGTGGAGCACAGCAGCCAGACCAAGCCACACCCACCTGAAGGCGTCTGAACTTCCTAGATCTGGACCTGGAGCTTAGGTAATAACTCTATCTAAGCTCTACACCAAAGGTCAAAAATCAGTGCTATACAAAATGACAAAGAGAAGGAATGAAAAGCAGTTTCAGGCCCCGAGTCCACCCAGTACAAATGCATAGAGGAAATTGGAAATCATACACCTGAAATCTCTGAAATAATAGCATTGGAAGTAAAGAAACAACTGCAGAAAGGTATACAAGAAAGCAGATCAGAAATAATTTCTGAAGTAAAAAATGTAGCAAAAACTATAATCAAAGAAGTACTAAGTGCTTCTAAAGAATACACTGATAAAAAAATAGAGCAGAATATAAAAATGATAGAACCCCTGAATAAGCAATATAGGAAAGAAATAGAATGTATGAAACAGATCCAAAGTGATATACAGGAAATTAAAATTCGTTTGAGTGAAAGTGAAAATAGACTTTCTGACCTTAAAGACACCATTACAAGCCGGGCGTGGTGGCGCATGTCTGTAATCCCAGCACTCAGGAGGCTGAGGCAGGAGGATTGTTGTGAGTTCAAGACCAGCCTGAGCTACAAAGTGAGCTTAAGGCCAGCCTGAACTGCATAATGAGACCCTGTCTCAAAAAAGACAAAAAAAAAAAAAAAAAAAAAAAAAAAAAAAAAAAAAAAAAAAAAAAAAAAA